>JAVBJF010000582.1:0-157587 GCA_033439095.1 Pseudococcus viburni
CGATTGATTATAGGTGCTGAAGTGCATATGGGCCATTTTTATGTGATTTTCTCCAGCGCTGGAAAATTTCAAAATTTTTTGGTGGCTCCGAAACGTCTTGAAACAGTTTCCAATCGATTCGGGAGATCGAAAATAGGGTATATACCAAATTTCAGCTTTTTTCGTTGATTAGATCAAATTTTCATATTTCGCAGGGCGCGGCGGGCGGAGGTAATTTTGAAATTTCAAAAATTCGCCAAAAATCGAGAAATGAACTTCAGCACCTGAAATTTTGGATATGGGGTCCTGTTATGATGTACTTTCGATTTTTTTTTGTTTGGGCTCAAAATTTTACTTTGAGTTGGGATACCTCCCTTGTTAGTATTTTTTTTCGAATTCCCAACGTTTTTTCCAACTCTAAAATTATTTCCATGGAATTTAAGAACAGTTTTTCAGAATGTAAAGTTGGTACCTAAAGATTTTGAAAACGGTTTTCATTGGGTAAGAATATTGAATTGAAAAAAAGAACAAAAATCTGAGAACGTTTCAGTTGGAAAAAAATTTGGTGTTGAAATTGCAAAATCTTTTGAGAAAAAAAAATAAAATTGGAATAAATAATTTTGAAAAAAATAAAAAATGGAAACAATTCTGAGAAAATTTCAGATTGTAAAATTAAAAAAATCTTCCGATTAAAAAAGATTTGAATTTGAAAAAAAAATTGAAAATGAAAATACCCAACTCGTGATTTCTTCTGGGTAACGCTAATAGGCTAAAAGAGGTTCGGAATCAACTCGTACATAATTACGCATCCCTGAAACAAAAATGCGAATCAATTTACACATTTCTGAATTCAGGGGAATCATCTCACCAATTCCTCACGGGGTATGAAAGATTTTCACAGAGAGAATTTTAAAAATCTGAGCTCGCAAAAAGGGCATTGCAATACAAAAGCGCTTACAGAGCTTTAATACCATCCAAGGTATCGATACCTACATCTATACCACCGAATAATATAAAATTAATTTAAATGCCAAAGCGTTTTGTTGGTTAAAACGTGTTAAAATTTTAATGTATTTTCAACAATGGGATCTCCAGCAGAGCTCATGAATTGATAAAAAGGATATTTGCGGATATACGACGTTCCATGGCAATCTCTTTTTTTTCATTACTCTTCTACAGCAGATGCCTTTATATTGGCCCGATAACTTGGTTAAAAATCAATTTGGATTTATCGACTGGGTTTATATTTATGATGCCCCGGTCTGTAGTTCACGACTGCAACTGTCCCCATGTAAAAATTATGTTTAGCTTTCGTCGGATCTCGAATTCCACAGCAAAAGAGTTGAAACATAAATTGAACCTAATGAGCCGTATTGCCATACAAAAGCTCCTTAGTTGTTATTTATGTGAGGGAAAAGTTATCCCGTTTTTTTCTCGTCTTGGCGGGCTTGATGCGGGAAAACGAATTTGTAAAGAAGCTACAACTCGTATCGGTGATAAAGGATTTTGCGCGAATGTGTCCAATTGCTGCAGCAGTCGTTATACGTGAAATTAAATTTCTCGGTGTGACTTGGTGACATTATGAGCGACGAGATTCTCGATTGGGATTTTTAGCTTGCTGATTGTAAAATAGTAATTTTCCAAGTATTTAGTTTCTGTGAGAAGTGTTAACTTGAGAAAGGTTGTTTTGTGTATGAAAATTGACTCGTTAGGTAACGCTTCGATGGATTTTTGTAAAGTAAGCTTTCCGGAAAATAATTTGGTAAAAGGATCCTACTCCGTGATGTTTTGAAATTCGCTGCGAAGTAGTTGTAATCCCTTCTTACTGCTTTCTGTGATCTTTTTTTTGGGAGTTTACATGCCTACTTTATAAATAAGGGAGCTGTGTGATGTGATCTGAGGCGTCTAAATAAATCCCCGAATAATACATGCGAAATTTGGTTTCGGTTTATTCTGTATTTTTGAAAAATAGGGGAACGTTTTTTTTTCACCTGGAAACTTGGATTTGGAGGTGTAGGTATTTTTTTTTGTATGTCAGTGAAGGAAAATATGTATGCAATGTTGATTGCAATTTGTGTTTCAAGACTGATAAGTACCAAGCAAATTTTAACATTATTAAACAATAGTGTTTACAACATTTCTTAGTGTTGATTGCAACATTTCAAGCAATAAAGGTTGCTACTTCACTAAAGTATTGATGGAAACATGGATTTGGTTGTGACCCAAGGTGATAATTTTGAGTTGACTGCGACCTGCGACATTGATTCTATGTTGATTTCAACATTGATGCAAAGTTGACTTGGCAACATTGACACAAAGTTGACTTGGCAACATTGACACAAAGTTGACTTGGCAACATTGACACAAAGTTGACTTGGCACCATTGACACAAAGTTGACTTGGCACCATTGACACAAAGTTGATTTCAACATTCTTCAACACTGACAAAAGGTTGACTTGGCACCACTGACAAAAAGTTGACTTGGCACCATTGACACAAAGTTGATTTCGACATTGACACAAAGTTGATTTCGACATTGACACAAAGTTGACTTCAACATTGACACAGAGTTGACTTCAACATTGACACAGAGTTGACTACAACATTGGCACAAAGTTGACTTCACCATTGGCACAAAGTTGACTTGGCAACATTGACACAAAGTTGACTTGGCACCATTGACACAAAGTTGACTTGGCACCATTGCGACAAAGTTGATTTCAACATTCTTCAACACTGACAAAAAGTTGACTTAGCACCATTGACACAAAGTTGACTTCGATATTGGCACAAAGTTGACTTCAACATTGGCACAAAGTTGACTTCAACATTGGCACAAAGTTGATTTCAACATTGGCACAAAGTTGACTTCAACATTGACACAAAGTTGACTTCAACATTGACACAAAGTTAGCTTCAACATCGACACAAAGTTGACTAAACTTCAACATTGATGAAACGTTGATTTCAACATTGAATTTAAAATGGACTTCAAATATCGATTTTGTGTTGATTTCAATATCAATATCAACTTAGTGTCAACATTGATGCAACATTTATTTCATCATTGACACAAAGTTTGCTTCAACATGAATTTCATGTTATTTTTAACATTGATACAATGTTGACGTCAACATTGATACAAAATTTATTTTATTCTAAACACAAATTCGACTTCAACATTAATGCTGTGTTGATTGAAACTTGAAATAATGAAGATGAATATTCATCGATTCTGTGCTGATTTCTACATTGATACAAATTTAGCTTTAAAATTGACACAAAGTTGACTTCAACAAACATTGATGTTGAGTTGAATTCAACATTGATACAAAATCGACTTAAAAATTGAAACAAAGTTGACATTGATTATATGTTGAATTCAACATTGATCCTGATGTAATTTCCATATTGACACAAAGTTGATTTAAACATTGATGATTCTATGTTGATTTTTAAGAAGTTGGAAACGCTCAATTGTTGAATTCAATGTTGATGCGATGTTGATTGCAACAAAAATATTGTGAATATTTTTTGAAAGCATTGATTGGAACATTCATGATGATGTATTGATCGCTACAATGTTGACTGAAATTTAATGCGAACATGTTGTAGATTTTTGAATACAAATTTGTTGAAATATTGACAGTAGGTATGTTGGATTGTTGACAAAGTACAATTACATGTTGATTCAATTTTGTGGCTATCATAAATTTAAAAACTGTCCAAAATGTTGATCAATTGTTGCATGTTGATTTACAGAGGCGATTTTCCAAGGAAGTTGGGGAAATCAGACTTCCATTGATTTTTTCAAAGCTTGAGATTTTTTCAAGTACCTACCAATTTTTTGGTAAATTGTGTTCAGAGAAATAGGTCAATTGAATTAAATTCTATCCTAAACCAAGATTCAATTTCTGTTTTATGTACCTATCTTCAAACATGCAGTCAGACTGAAATGACTCACTCGTGATTATTGTTTCGTTCTTTCGATTTGTAGGCTTAGACATAAGTTTTCAAATTGGAAAAAATTCCAAAAAATATAAACTTTTTGAAAATTTTTGAGAAAATTTGAATTTAAAAAAAATTTACAGCAGGAAAACATTTCAGTATTTATTAAAAAAATTTCTTGCTTGGATTTCTTCAATTTTTTTTCAAATCTATATTTAAAAAAATTTCTTCCAATTCGAAAATGACTGAACTTTTTAAAAACGTTTTCACTTCTCAACTTCATGTTTTTCAAAATTTCTTCCCAAGTCAATGAGTCAATTCACTCTACGTAAATTGTGGCAGAATCATTCTGGAAAAAGTGCACCAATCGTTGCACATTTTATTGAAATGTGACCAATAAATCAATTTTTCTACAGTTTTTGAAAATTTTCACTTATATTTAACATTATCGAGTGATCTGAGACTTATTTTTTGTTCCAGGCTTTTAATACTCAAGTACCTATTTTTAATCCTTCTAATTTTCATGATGATGGCTCAGCTTTTTCACTCCAGTATAAATTGATTACATAAAATTATAATGAAAAAGTGAAAATTTTCCAAAGTAAGGAAACGCGGAGCAGGGAAGATCGTAAAATTTTCAAAATTAGCTCGTTACACGAATTTTATCAGCCGGTCGAGCTCATTTGAAAATCATCTCTAGTCCATTCGCTTATCTCGAAGTGGATAAAAAAACAATTTAGGTAAAATCAGGCGTTCAATTATGCAATTTATCGGTCTCCGAGGTATTATTAAAAGAACACAAAGTATAAAATGTATTTTTTTATTGTTTGAAAAACTCGCTCGTTATTTTCACGATAAAACGCACAATACTAGAGAACCTCGTACCCTGGAACTATTTTAAATTGAATATACAAACTTTGTTAATCCTGCGAGAGACTTCTCGTACTCGTAAGCTGCATTAAGCACTCGAAAAGATGTCGGGGCCGAGTCGTCAATAAATCGAATAGTTTCCAGCCGGTTCAAAGGTGAAAATAAATAAGAACGCTGCATCGGGCGAAAGGATCGCATCGAGCGGGCGCAACTTTGGCCACGACGGCAATAAAAAAAGTTATACGTAATAAAATTAGAAAGCGAGAATAAAAGCACCACAAACTTCGCCTCGGCTATGCGAAAGCTTTTCATTTAACGATGCTAAGGGCCGAAGGAGAGTGGAGGTAGCAGAAATACGAATCATATATCATTTTAGTTAGACGTCGCTTTGTAAGCTGCGTTCGATCGAGGTGAAGGCTCAGTAAAAGCAAGGTGGGGAAATCTTTGTTCTTATTCGAATTGTTTAGGTTCTTTTAGCGTTTCGAAACGGGTTTCCTTTCGGCGTCGCGATGGAATGGAATTTATCTTCAATTTCCTTTAGGTGTTTTTCAAGGCGTGAATTATGTGCAGGGCGGAAGGACGGAGAATATTGAAATTTTACCTAATGCTGTGCTGAGATTGTAGATAAGACTAATGAATAGGTGAGAAAAGATACATTGAATTTTGACGATGCTGCGGCTGCAACGTCATTGGAGATGAAGGATTGAGTGATACGATGGGTAGAGTATTGTTCGGCTGGATAATGTATTTTTGCCATTGAATGTGGAGTTGGTTCGATTTGGGAGTTCTACAGTATGACACAGAAGTCTTGTCCACTTGAAATACTTCTCAATATCTCAGAACTGAAGAGAGATACCAAGACGGTTCCAAGGGAAATGTAGTTTTGGCGAAGAGGACATTGAAGATCGATATTCAAATTTACAGTCATTCCTATAGGGTGTCCACAAATTGAGAAACCGGTTTGAGTCAAAACATAGGGGTCCGTTTTTTAAAAATTAAAATTAAGGCTGCACACTGACGCGATTAAAATTTGCAGGGGTGCGGTGATTCATCTGAGTCAACGAAAGTTCCCCCTCCAATTTCTCAAGCACACCCCCCCCCATTTTTACCAGTTCCCTCTTCTTTTTTTTTACAAACTTTTGTATGTTAATTAGGAGAAGGGGTACAAAAAATACAAATTCATACTGAATTGGTGACCTATTTGATCGATTAAAGCACAATTTTCTAACATTCGTAACACGGAGTTAAAATCCATATTTTTTTCCAAAAAATATTTTCAGTCAAAAATTAGGTTTTCAACTCAAAATTACGGATTTTGAAAAATGGTGCTTTGCTATTGAAGATGCCGAAGTTCATATGGACTATTTTTATGAGCTTTTCTGCAGTGCTGGAAAATTCCAAAAAATTTTGGAGGCTCTGTAACGTCTTAGAACCACTTCCAATCGATTAGGGAGGTCAAAAATAGGGTATACACATTAGAGTGGAGTGAAAAAAAAAACATATCTTGGATTTCGACCAAATTTGGTGGGGTGGTTTACTTTGAGTGGGAGACTACCCAAAAAAATTTGAGCCCCCCAGGTGCAAGGGGAGGGGAGCAGGGGGTGCTCAAAGTGCACCTCCTTTTGAAAAAAACGCAGTTTTTTGTGTTTTTTAGAAAATCGAAATCGTGCGAGAAGCCGTCACAGCACTCAAAAGTTGCGATTTGAGTTTCTACAACTCCCTGAACCATCGCCGTCCTCCTCCGATCAAAATTCAGACTGCTACCAGGGGGTCCAAAAGTTGCAGATTGCAATATTTCAATAATATGAATTTTTTACTAAGCTGGAATGATTTTTTTCATCAAGTAATTGAGCAAAAAATTTTTTTCGATCACTGAAAGTAAATTTTGAAAAAAAATGAAAATTTTATGCACCAGTGCAGCCAACAGCGAATCGTAAAATTCCAAAATACAGAATTTATGCCAACTTTGAATTGATTACTTTTTCGCTTGAAAATATTATGAATTTTTTTCACTCACTAGAAGTAAATTTCGGAAAATTTTGTATATCAGTGTAGCCAGTTATAAATTCTACACTATGAAATTTACGTTAATTTCGAATTAATTTTTTTATTGTTTGAAAAATTCACAATAATTTTGTTTTCAGTCATCAGAAATGAAAATTTAAAAAAAAAAATTTGCGAGGTCTGTATGCGCAGAGGAACGCGAAGGATTCATTGCAAATAAATTGAAAAACCAAACCTTTTTGAAAAAATTCGAAACAAAAAAGGACTATCCTGTTTGAGATTTTCATCATTTTTTTAAATGTGTGTTTTGCGTAGAATCACCCAGGTGAACTTTGAGCACCCCCTGCTCCCCTCCCCTTACACCTGTGGGGCTCAAATTTTTTTGGGTAGTCTCCCACTCAAAGTAAACCACCCCACCAAATTTGGTCGAAATCCAAGATATTATGTTTTTTTTTCACTCCACCCTAATATACATACCAAATTTAAGCCTTTTTCACTGATAACATCAAATTTTTATATTTTGCATGGCAATTAGCTAATTTTAAAATTTCAAAAATTCGTCAAAATCCAAGAAATGCACTTCATCACATTAAATTTTGGATGTAGGGTTCTGTTATAATGTACTTTCAATGTATTTTTGTTTCGGCTCAAAATTTTACTTTTAATTGAGATAGGTACTTCATTAACCCGCCGACTCCACACATGTGACAAATGTCACACACCGGTTTTTTTCGTGCGTTACGTTGGCAGAAACGAGTGATCGGGTGGTAACGCCTGCTAGTACCTATGCGCACTCGGCCCACCGTTCGTTTCCGCTATGCCTACTTTTTCATTTGAAGGGGCAAACGTTTCTGGAAAAAATCTTGATCGATACGAATTTTCATTTTTTTTGCCCCTTAAATCCAAACGATAGGCAAAGTGTTGTGCACGAACTAATAGGGCATAGATACACAAGTATCTGTCGGGTGGCGATTTCATCTCTTCCACTTTTCATTCAGTGAAAAAAAATTATCAATAAACACGAAAAATACATATTTTTTCCTAAAAATTCTGCCCCTTCAAATAAAAAAGTAGGCAATTTGCCTATCAAGGGAAATGAAAGGTTGAACATTTATGTACACCCCCTAGACGTTATAACGCCGTATCAAACTTTGGTCCAGCGCTAGAAAATTAATTGGCAAATGCCATTTTTTTATGTGTGGAGTCGTAGGGTTAATTATGAAAAGGTAGTGAAAAATAGGTACGTGTTTTTTTTTGGTGTATCCAATTTTGGAATCAAAAATATATATATTTGATGTCTGACGACTTGACAAAATCAAAAAAAAAATCAGTCGGGAGATCCCCAAATTTTTTTGAAAATTTCTACATAAAAAAATGGAAAAATGTGAACTAAAAATTTTCAAAAAATTCACATACATACATACATATGTACTTAGTTACTTACTAACTACCTATCAAAACGTATAATCTGTGAAAATTCAAAATTTTTTATTCACTCCTTCCAGAGATATCACATGTTGAATTTTCGGCATTGGAGTTGCGATAATTTTGGAAGGGAGGAGTTGAGGATCAATTTTTTTGTTTGATGGGGGGGGGGGGTATACAAAAAGTAACATTTTTAGTCAATTTTGACCAAATACATTTGAAGACTGACATTCCAAAACGCAGTAAGTCTAAAAACTGTATATGAGAAAAAGGACTTGAATAAACTAAAAAAAGATACATCTAAGTCCCTTTTCTCATATGAAGTTTTTGGGCTTACTGCGTTTTGGAATGTCAGTCTTCATTTACTGGTAAAGGCCCCAAGTCATCATACCAAGGGTGTACTAAAAAATGTTACTTAGAAAATAAATATCTACTCTTTTTTGGTATAATTTGAGGGGTCCATCCAATTATAAGGTTTTTGACAGACATGACGGTCCGAAATGATTTTGTTCCGGACCATGTTCCAATGTTGAAAAAAAAAACAAAAACGAACCAATTTCATTCCAAAAATGGACCGAAACATTTCTTTCCAGTACCAGTTTTGGTCCAGAGCTGAAGTTTCGAACCAGTTTCAGTTTCGGTCCAATACTAATTTTTTTTCAACGTGGATGCAAAAGTTTTTGGTGTAAATTTGGATTTAACAAAATTTGTGTTTTCCGTGAAATTAAAAGTTCACTTTGCTTATCTAAATCACAAATGAAAAATGTAAGTTGGCGGTTGGACATTAGCTACTTTCAATTCTGTTTCCCAAATTGTTTCATTTTAATAAATAAAAAATGATAGATTAAAAAAAAATTAGATTCACACACATGCTCTCAAATCTAGTCAAATCTCGAAAAATCACAGTTCAAAATTAAAAATCAAATTTTAAACTCAAATTATTGGTTATTAAAACTGGATCGAAACTGGACCGTTATTTATTTCGATTCGGTTTGGTCCAAGACTATGGGCCGTTAATTTCGGACCAGTGACTGAATTTCTTTATGTTCCTGGCCAAGCAATAATGGACCAGGACATTACGGTTCTTAGCAGTTCTTGTTTCGGACCATTTCGGACCGCCATGTCTGGTTTTTGAGAAATCCCCCCCCCCTCCAAAAAAAAATCAACGATGAGTTGCTCGTCAAGAATATACCTTCACCGCACCACTGAAAATGTGGTACGTTTTTTTGAAACCGGTTCAGCAGTTTAGAACCGGTTGTCAATAATATCTAAAAAATTGGAGATATGAAAAAAAGTTTGAAACAAAAGTTATAGAGAATTAAAAAACAATCATCTTTTTTTCCATCTTGCAATGGAAAGAAGTTGTCCTACAAAAGGCTGGAGTATAATTTTTTCTTTCAAGTCGATAGTTATTAACCAGTTATCAAAAAGTGGATATATCAAAAAAAGTGTGAAATAAAAGTTGCAGAGAATAAAAAACTGAATATTTTACATTCTGTAACTTTTTTTCTATTTTGCAATAGAAAGAAGTTATGATACAAAGGACTCGAGTATAAATTTCTCTTTTTCAGGCTATAACTCTTCTCCATTGCTAGATGGGGAAAAAGTTACAGAACGTAAAATGTTCAGAATTTAATACTCTACAACTTTTATTTCAAACTTTTTTTGACATCACCACTTTTTCGAAACCAGTGCAAGATGAACCCAATTTTTTCACGTTTCTTGGGTGTTTTTTTTTGCAAATCGATAACCAGTCATCAAAAAATGGATATATCAAAAAAAGTTTGAAATAAAAGTTGTAGAGAATTAAAAACTGAACATTTCACGTTCTGTAATTTTTTTTTCATCCGGCAATCGAGAAGAGTTATGGTTTGAAAAAGAAAAAATTAGCTCCAACCTTTCGCGCAACAACTTCTTTCCATCGCAAGATAGAAAAAAAATCATGTTTTTCATATCTCCAATTTTTTGGATATTATTGACAACTGATTCGAAACTGCTGAACCGGTTCAAATAAGCATACCACATTTTGATCGCGCCAGTGTGTAGACTTATTTCTATAAAAAAACCGAACTCCCAATTTTTGACCCAAACCGGTTTCTCAATTTGCGAACACCCTATAAGTAGTACTTGAAGTTCGGTTATCGATCTTCAACGTCCTCGTGCGTCGCCAGGAACACATTCCAATTTCAAGATGAACCTTCTTGGTATCTCTTTTCAGTTCTGAGATATTGAAGAGTGTTTCAAGCGGACAAGACTTCTGTGTCATACTGTATTAGGCGAATTTTTTTCCTCATTTGAAAAGAGTATCGGGCAAATGGAAGAAAAGGTGTAGTGCTGTCTAAATGTAAGTTGCATCGGCATAGAGGGTTTAATTAATTAAAGCTCGGAATCCGAGATTAAGGCTCACGTGTATGTTATCGTTTTCTGAAACGTCAGTCAAGAGGATAATCTCGCTTGTCTAGATTAACCCGGCCAAGGTGAGGTGTTTCGCTCATTCTGCACGGCTGGCTGGGGAAATTGTCTAAGCCTTTGTGCTAAATTGAAACGAATACCGACTCTAGTGGTAGGTTTTTTGACGAAGAGTTAATTTGTCGCTGGTAATGAACTTGCCGCCGCCTGTCAAAAGGTAAAACGATTTTTACGCGGATAAAGACGCCTTTAATTTACATAATAAACACGGGCGTGTGTTAAATTGCATAAGCTCGCGCCCGTACAGCCACATAAGTCGAATAAATTGCCTAAATAGTCGCCTAAAAAGCGAAACCGTGTAGAGTTCGCGACACGGCGTTGGAATATGCAAAACATTCGACGTCTTTGTTACGATGGTAACGTGGTCTGGTTGTGCGCTTTGAGAACGCAGTCTCGAAATATAAAGAAATGGAAGAAGCTCCGAAAGGAATTATAAAATTTAAATTCGTAATTTGAAAGGAATATCTCCAGGGTATGGCAACTTTTGACAAATGTCATTCGATTGGCTTGGTGGATTGGAGAGGAGGGTTGAGAGGGGAATTTCATTAGTTGGATGTTGTCGCACGAGGATGCTATTAAATGAGAAAAAATTCATCATTTTATTCGTCTCTGTGTCTGTTTTGTTTGGTAATAAAAGGGCGTGTTATTAACGCGTGAAATGTTTTTGCAGCAAGATGATATATCCGGACTTGCACGAGACGTACGAAACGACCCCGCATCTGGATAAACTGTTCGTAATCTTCTGCTGGATCGCGTTCCTTTCAACCATTATTACTCCATTGTTGGTTTTCTCCATGATTATGAACGAGTAAGTGTTGTTTTTCTTTGTGTACTTTGCGATACAATGCAAAGAGGTGAGATTACCCGAGGTCGAGCCGAGTTGTAGAATTAATAAAAATAAAGCCAACGTTGAGAAATTACCTACACACGGTTTTTAACCAGAACGCCAAAAAAACTGGCTCTCGAAAGGGCTTGGCAATTTAATCAAATTTTTCTCCTCGAGTGTTTTTTTTCGAGATGAAATTTTTGCCTGAGATAGTCTCGAGAATCGTTGGGAATAAAAATAGAATAAGGTGAGATGCAAATTCGATGATTCTGTGGGATGAATTTTTTCCAATTGGAAAGTCTTTGTGGCGTAAGATTGGAAATTTTTTTCGAATCGATTCTATATTTAGTTGGTTCAGGTAAAAATAAAAAACAAGGTATTGTATTACGCCTACCGCATGAACGAAGCCATCATTTGAGTTCCAGCTCGAGCTGCTGGTAACTTAGTGGAAACGTTAAAATAAAACAAAAAAAAAGGCAAACAAGTAAATAAATACTGAAAGGATGAGCAATAAATCAGGCTTTGTTATTGTGGGCGTTTTATAGGCTTCTTTGAAATTGTGCTTTTTTATCTTCTAAAACACTTGTAAATAGCGTGGAGAAAAAAAGGTAACCAGGGCTGTTTATTTGATTACGTCGCGACGCGACGCTCGACTCGGCGTTTTCAAAGTGTTGATAATTTTCCAACGTACTGCGACGTTTATAAGTTTTCTTGCTTGCAAAATGGGCTGTTTTGAAGGGCGATTTAACCGAACGAGTTAGTAAATATAGCTTAAGTGTTGGCAATGTTGTTGGAAGGAATATGTAGGTTTGAGTGGTTGTATTTAAAGCGAATCGATAAGATGAGTTTTAGGTTCGAGTGGGGTTCGAGGATATTGAACGAATTGGCTCGTGTGGTGTGTTGAAATGAATCGTTCAGGGTTGAAAGAGTGAATCGGTCATAATTAATTGAACTATGTTTGAATTAAATGGTCATTGGAGTTTTGGTGGAATATTTCATTCGCGAAAGAATGAGATTTTTTGAATGAATCGTTTATGAACGGGAGAAATGAAGTTGAATGAAGTATTCAGCATAGTTTATGATTTGAATTTGAATTTATGTTTGCACTAAATTATTTCTTTTGTGAAAAATGAAATGAATTCGAGATGAATCGTTCGAGAATGAGTAAATTTTATTTGAACGAGTAAATTTCATTCGAACGAATCGTTCGCGAGCGATAAATTTCATTCGAACGAATCGTTCGCGAGCGATAAATTTTATTCTAACGAATCGTTCGCAAACGAGTGAATTTTATTCCAACAAATCGTTCAATAATGAATAAATTTTGTTCGAACAAATCGTTCGCGAACGAGTAAATTTAATTCGAGCGAGTCGTTCGCGAACGAGTAAATTTTATTCAAACGATTTGTTCATGAACGAGTAAATTTCATTCAAACGAATCGTTCGCGAACGTGCAAATTTCATTCAAACAAATCGTTCGCGAACGAGTAAATTTTATTCTAACGTATCGTTCACGAACGTGAAAATTTCATTCGAACAAATCGTTCGTGAACGAGTAAATTTCATTCGAACGAATCGTTCGCGAACGTGAAATTTTATTCGAACGAATCGTTCACGAACGAGTAAAATTTCTTTCAACGAATCGTTCGCGAACGAATGAATTATTGAATTTTATTTGAACGAATTGTTCGCGAACGAATAAATTTCATTCGAACAAATCGTTCGAGAGCGAATAAATTTTGTTCAAACAAATCGTTCGCGAACGAGTAAATTTCATTTGAACGAATCGTTCGCGAACGAGTAAATTTTTTTCGGGCAGATTGTTCGCGAACGAACGAATTGTGTTTAAGTGCAGCGTTCATGAACGAATGAGATATAATTTATTGGAAGAAGATCGTTCAGAAACGAATGAGTAAATGAGACGAATTTATTACAAATTGTTCAGAAAAGTTGAGTTCAGTTGAAAGAATCTTTCGAAAACGATTAAATTTCACCTCAAGTGAATTGTTTGGGAACGAATAAGGTACATCCAGATTCCGGAGTGAATCATTCAAAAAAGAGTTTATTTCAGTCTGATAAATCGTTCGAGATCAAGAGACTCTTTCGCGAACGAATGGAAAAACTTGAATACGTACATATTTCGCTCGCAACAGATTCAATTTATATTAGATCAAGCGATTCGTTCATTGATTCATTGAAGTGAATCGTTCGTGAACGAATGAGACGTATTTCAGTAAATATTTGACGAAAGAGCCTTTTCCATCAGGTCAGTCGTTCGAGAATGAGAAAAAATCTCTTTGAACAATTCGTTCGCAGTATAGTTTGGTGAATCTTTCATGGACAAAATGAATTTATTCGAAGTGATTCATTCGTTTGCTAATGAAATGAATTTGAAACAAATCGTTCGGAGAAAAATAAATCTTAGCTAGGTGAATCGTTGAGAACGGTTGAAAAAAATTCGGACTTTTCGTTCAGAAAAGAGTTGATTTCAGTCAAATGAATCGTGTGGAAACGAATTAATCTCCATCTCATTTGAGGGAATTATATGCAAATAAACTGATCTTTGAACAATTCCTTCTCAAAAAAAATCAAATTTTTATTAAGAGAATTGTTCTTCGAGGCCAATAAAAAACAATTTCTCACATTTGGACGAAAATTGGTGAGGTGGGTTCAGAGATGGAACAATTCAAAATTGAAAATTGGAGTTGCAAAAATTCAAATCCAAAATTCGACTTTTCAATTCAAAGAATCGTATACTTATTCGAGAATCACCATTGATTATTTTTATAAGTTGATCATTCTCTAGATTCTTTTGAGTTTCTTCAATTTCGATGATAGGTATTTTATTTTTAATAACTTTTGGTTCATTTTGTACAACTTTAGTGATATCGGAGGCAATTTTTCCAATATTTCAGCCATTTTTTTTTAGCATATAAATCTGTTTTTACAAGATTCATTTTTCATAGCATTCTAATTTTAATGATTCTCAGGATTTTTCGAACATTTTTATTGAATTTCAGATGATTTTTTCAAAAAAAAAAAAAATTATAAAAAGTATGAAAGATGAAAATTATTGCTGAAAAAATTTCAAAATGTCATAAAAATGAACAAAAATTTAATACAATTGTTTAAAACGTTATAAAAATTATTCGAATTTTAATTTAAAATATATTGAAAACATTGAAAAAACTCACAAAAATGCTTATCATAAAAATTGATAATTTTGTCCAAGATTTGAAAAATAAGATGTCCATTGAATTTTTCATCAACTTTCAAGATTTGTTAAAAATGTTTTGGTGGTCCGACTGCCCTTGCATTATTAGATTTTATGCATTTCCCTGTAGCTTTATTTTGACTTACGCAGTCTCATAAAATTTCAGTTGGCAGCCTTAAAACAAAAAAGTTGCTAAAAATTAATGTAGGTTAATGAATTTTCTGTGACTAACAAAATTTAGGTTCATTTTTCAGACCATTGAATGAGCAATGGCCAAATAAATAATCAGCCAGTTTGGAAATTCTCTCCCAGATAATTTAATTTCAATAAATTTCCATCAAAAGTGTTTTTTCGGGGGGGGGGGGGGTGTGTCATTGTTCAGTTGGTCATCTTATATCTTATACTACTCATCACACCTTGTGCGTATCTCGATCAAGACCTAATAAAAATAGACAGTCAGAAATTTTGGAAATTCTATCTACAATTCCTTAATTTTGATCAATTTTCCATGAAATTGAATTTTTTTTTAAATTTAATAAATTGGGAATTTATTAATAGTTTGTATTTTTTTTTTTTTGAAGCGAATCGTTCATGAACTAGACTTATAAAAAGTGATCGAATTGACCAAGAGAAATGAGATTCTATAGGGCTGTTGAAACTACGTCATCCTTATCAAAAAATGTGATAAGGGACTGGTGGGGAAAAGAAAAAATCATTCATTTCGTACGTATTTAAACGTAATTTTCATAAATCTATCAATTATTGCAAAAAAAAAGGAAGTTTTGTGACAATTTTGAAAATAATAAAATTTGTAGCGAGGAAAAAAAATACTTTGAAAATTCAAAATTTTCCCACCAGTTCAATTGTGACGTCAGTTTCAACAGCCCTATGCATGAATTTTTCGGGAAGGATTCATTTTATGTCTGTATGATCGAATTGTTCAATTCGTTTTCCAATGATTCCTTTCAAAATGACTCGACAAAAAAATTACAAAAATAGAAAATTAAATCAACCAGCAAAATCGTTCCCAAATTTCTTCCAGACAAACGCCAGGAGGAGTTCATCGCACCTAAATTTGAAAATTGATTAAACGACGAATAATGCTCACAGTTGTAGCCTAATTCGATGACTCGATTGAATCAAAGCTCTTCCAGTAATGAAATATTCTAGACGAGGAAAAATGAAAAAGTTTTTATTTAAAAAACTTACAATTTTTACGAACGGTTCGCACACGAACGAATAAATTCGTTTTTTCAAACGAAAACAATAAAGGAGGAGATAAATAAAGGAAGTAAAAAGTAATTTTATTTCGTAAAGTTTTAATATGCTTTCCGATTTTTTTCCCGTTGTACCTGCGAATTAAATTATCACAATGTGGAAACTTGCCAAAAAGAAAATAAAAAAAGATTTCATTTCCTTTTATTATAAAAATATACTCGTTCGAATATTCGCTCTTGTAAAATACTTAGTTACCATGGTTGATAATTTTTATAAATTAAGCGAATTAATAATTGCTCTTTTTTCGGGCCTTAGCGAAGATAAAAATATACTGAAGAGTTACGTGAACTTATGCAAAAGACGAAGCAGCGTCTACGACCGAAGTTTCGAGCTGGAGGAGAATTTCGCGAATGTGGCTTACATTTCGCACCCGAGCGCAACTACTTTATCTACCGAAGTCGGTACCCAGTCCGAACGACCATATTTGAAAACACGTAATTGAATATAAAAGCGAGCAAATTGAGCCAACATGTGGAAGAATCCGAAACCCGTGGTGTTTGCTGGTTTTATTTACCGTACGTTATCTCTTCTATTTCAGCATTCTCGTCATGAATTCGTATGGGTTTTTTTCATCGCGAATATGGTCGAAATAGGTACCTATATTTTTTGTGCCAAAGTGTCAATTTTTAATGAGCCGTGGCAAGGTTACGATAATTATACGCTCGGTTTACTCAAAACCCCCTTTGAAAGAACTCGGATTATTGATTGGACGACGCTAATTAGAGAGCCATAGAAATTATAGGAATGTTTTTATTGAAATTATATCGCAAGGTGTGCATAACAAAGGTCTCCTTTTGAGATTCTTTTCCCTTTCGGGCGAAATTTATATGTTAATAAATTACAGACAGAAAGGTGCTCTGGAAACGGATTATTAATTTTGGATGTATTCATAATGTCGAAAAGTCGAAAGATCGTCTTAGTTGAAATTCAGTTTCTAGATGTATCTCGAGCACAAATATTAATTCAATACCCAATTTTGTATTTTTATTATTCGATGTTATTTGCTTTTGAACCTTTGATGTATTTTTTCGATTTTATGGGGTTTTGGTCTCCAGAAACTGTACCCATTCTGAATGGGAATTGTATAATAGTTTGAATTAAGTATCTAAGGTTTTATAAATGTGCTTGCTAATGTTTGTACTACCAATTATTTATAATTTGTAATCGTTACGAAGGTTGGGATTTTTACGACGGTGTGATCGATGGTATTTTTAAAAGCGAAGTTATTGTGATAAAATATCAAGATGTGCAGCGGCGTATCGAAGAAAACAGTCCACGAGGGTGATTTTTTTCAAAAATTGGCGAATTTGAATAAATTGGTGTTTGTGAAGATTACCTACTCCCGAAATCAATACTTCCTGCCTTTTGCCCTATGAGGAATCTTGAGATACGTTGCTGCAAATATGTGTGATCGTATAATTTAAATAAAGTATTTTTTGCTTGTTGGTGTTATTGATTTTTTTCGTTCGGTGAGCTGAGAAAATTTATGCATTGGTTGAGGGTAGAGTGAAGCGAGGGCAGGCCCGTAGCTACTGGGGAGGGGGCAGGGAGGGCGATGTCCCCTGCAACAGTCATTAGCTCCCCTGGAGAAATTGTCAAAATCCCCTTTTTAATGCCGGTGTTGTGAAAAGCCAAAATATGGAAATGCTGTCTCTATAGCATCTTTCTATTTGGTCATCTGATTCCATACGCTCAGAATTTCAATCAATCAATTTCCATTCAAGAAGTCAGAAATTTTGAAAATTCTACTTCAGATTCTTTAATTCTGACAAAGGGTACCCCTGGTTAAGATAGGTGAATCGACCTAAGAGCTACTTTTTGAAACTAACTATCAGACATTATTAAGGACTCCAAAAAATAATTTTAGGGCGCTTTTTCCACCTCCCACTTCACTGCTTTTCACCTCCACTCCTCAAAATATCGATTTTTCTTCAAAAAATCACATTTTAGAACCTAATGAACCAAAAATTTTGAAATTTATGTGGTATACTCGGGAAGTGGTTACCAACTTTTGAGAATTTTTTCAGAATTTTTGCACCGCCTTCTAGCCAAAACCCCAATTAGAAACCTTATAATCGGTTTAATTTCAAAACTAGAAGACATACATTTTTTTTTTTTTGGTACAAATACGGTCCTATCTTGGTACAATGTAATGCAAATTTTTTAGATTTTTTGGTTTGGGAGAACAGGTGAAAAAATGCGATTTTCTATTCAGAAGTACCTATTTCTTCATTCATGCAACCAAAAATTTTGAAATTTATGTGGTATGAACGGAGAGAGATAACGAAACTTTTGAGAATTTTTTCAGATTTTTTTTGCAATCCATTCTAGCCAAAAACCCACCCTCAATCTTTCATAATTTTCTCGTTTTTCGCCAAATACATACTTGTAAAAATTTCGCGTTTTTTTTTTTTAGATAACTTTTGAATATTTAGAGGAACCCAAGAAAATTTTTTCCAAAATTTTTGGGAAATTTTTTGCTCAGTTATGCCTCTTAAAATTTTGAACCCCCTTTTGTATTGGAGGGTTAAAGGGGCAATGGAATGTTTTTACTCAAAATGAGGGCCATTTATGCATAAGTATACCACAAAAATTTTGAAAATTTTTAAGTGGTGAAAGTTCGTAAAAAAAATAAAACTGAAGCCTCAAGCAATAAAAAATGTGTATTTTTTTATTGTTTACCCATTACCCATTCTACGCCATAAATTTCAAAATTTTTGGTTCATTAGGTTCCAAAATGTGATTTTTTGAAGAAAAATTATATTTTGAGGGGTGGAGGTGAAAAGGAGTGAGGTGGGAGGTGGAAAATGCGCCCTAAAATTATTTTTTGGAGTCCTTAATAATGTCCGATGGTTAGTTTCAAAAAGTAGCTCTTAGACCGATTCACCTATCTTAACCGGGGGTACCCTTTTCTCTTTATTGTTAAAATCTCATTTCAAACGTCGGAATTTTTGGAAATCTTGGTAAAGAATCATCAATTCTCATAAATTATTCTGAATTTTTGGCACTTTAATAACTCTTGAGATGAATTTTTACAGATTTCGATCCAAGTCGGACGATATTTCGATATTTTTTTTAAAAACTTGCATTTAAAAAATATTAAAAATGAATGAGGTTGGAAAATATCAAATTTTGAATCTGCATAGCGTAATTTTGGCCAGAAATACTGCGCCTACTATGAGGTTACTTTTTTCAAATTCTTCATTTTTGGGGAAAATAAGTCGAAAATTGGAAAATTATTGATCAGAAAATGCAAAGAAAATAAATTAGGGTTGATTTAAAAAAAAAAAAACAGATTATAAATTTTGACGAAAATTGATGAAATAGTTTAAGTATGAGACTTTCTAAAAAATTTTCGAGCCCTCTTTCCTACTTGCTCAGAGAAGAACGAAACTAGGACCCAGGAGAGCTCAAAGTTTTGTCGTTAAAGAAAAAACATTGTTCAGTCAGTGGCGTAAAAAGTGAACCACAAAATTTTTCACGATTAAAATAAATCTAAATTATTTTTTTTAAATTTTTGTAGTGTATTTCCATCTAATTTTTTTTTTAATTTTCATCAAATTTTTTTTCAAATGATCAAGAAAATGTTACTTTGATTTTGTGAAGAGTTTGAGTGAGTTGAATTTGATAAAAACTAAAAAGTAATTTTTGTACCTTGAGAGATGAATGTAAATTTTGTATGATATGCGGGTTGATGGGAGGGGGGGCAATTATTTTGACTGATTTTCTATTGCCTCACCTGAGATACCATTTGCCCCCCCAAAAAACATTCTGATTACGGACCTGAGGGAAGGGGAGATAAAAATTGAAAATCATGAAAATTTTCTTACCCACATTGGCCTGTTTTTGTTTTGTAAATGGCAGTGTTGGGCCGCTCAAGGTTTTCTGCGCTCACGCTCCGCTCACGCTCATGCATGATTTCAACGCTCCGCTCGCGCTCCGCTCAATCAGTTTTTTTTACGCTCGCGCTCAGAGTGCTTGCGCTCGCGCTCAGCATGCGCTCAACATGCGCTCAAACCACTCGGGCTCATTACATACACCCATCCATAAAAATAAAAAAAAATCAATTTGTTGAGCTTGAGCGAAGCGAGGGCAACATTTTTTGTGAAAATAGACCATCAAAAATTGAAAATTTGCCATTTTCCCCACATTGAGGTTTCCTAAACGCCCAAAAAGTGACCAATAATTTTGAATTTTTTTCCATTCTATTTCCTAGAACAGAATTTTTGAGCGCAGCTGAGCGCTACGCTCATAGCGCTCAGTATGAATTTTGCGCTCCGCTCACGCTCCGCTCTTGAAACAAAATTTCGCGCTCGCGCTCAGCGGTGGCAGCCTAGATTTTACCGGCGTGTTGCCAAGAACTGTCAAGAATATCTAATCCCTGTAAGAGGTCGCTTCGCACCCCCCCTTCCCCTCCCCCACACCCCCTCTCCTGAATTTTTTGTATTGTTTATTATTTATCAACGGCGAATTTTGCAATTTAAATCATTCACTGATCCAAAAAATTTTATTCATATTTTCAAGTTTTTTTTCCAATTTTATAAGTACCTAAGCATCAAAAATAAAACATTGTAAGTTCGTAATGTATAATACAAAATGAAACATCGTGTTGAGGAACAGGAACAAGGTTCTGGTCATTCTCGGTTTGCTCAACCTCAATAACTTCATTTTCAAGCTTATATATTTCAAGCTCTTCTTCTAATTGCTCATACATGTTAAACGTTAAAATCTTGATGTTTAATAATGCAATATTATGCAACTGGATTTCCGGGGGAGGGGGCAAACAGAAGCATTTTTTTCGCTATGTTGCCTCAAATAATTTATATAATTGTGATTTAATTTATGCCCGAGCAAAGCGAGGGCGAAGCTTTGAAAAAATTGATTTTTCAATGCCCAAAAAAACATTTTTTCCATGTTTTAATGCTTTAAAAATGCCTATCTGATGTAATGGGGAGGGGGGGGGGTGCAAATGATACTTTGTACCCCGTCAGGATTTTGGGGAGGTAACCCCACTTTCCGATGCCACTGCTATCACTACACAACACAAAATGAGAACAGTGTTACCAATATCTGTTGGTGAGAGCAAAATTAAGTTACCTATATCTAGATCTACTCTACACAAAATTCTCGTGTTCCCACTTCCCAAAGATTTTTCATATTTCACATGTTGCAACCGATTTTTGCCGTGTTGCCACAGACTTTTGCCGTGTTGCCGCGGCAACACGTGCAACACAAAGGCTGCCACCACTGCCCGCGCTCCACTCACGCTCACTCAAAAATCCTTGAGCGTTCATGAGCGCGCGCTCATGAGCGCTGAGCGGCCCATCACTGGTAAATGGGTAAAAAATATTCAGTAAGTGCTGAAATTCAGAAAATTTTTTGGGAATTCTTTAAACCAAGGAAAAATGAATGAAAAGTTGAGAAAACGAACTCCAATGGAACATATGTATGTACTAAGCATACCGCTATCTTGTACTATCTTCCAGATTCGGTAAGAGGGTAGTGCAAAGGGTGCATTTTCACCGAATTCGCTTTTTTTTGAAGATCCAGTAAGGTGCTCGAAATTTCCATTTTACATTTAATTTGGAGAAAATATGCTTAAAAAAAATGTTTTTCTTTGTTAAAATTACAATTTAAAAAAAAATTCTTTTAAAAAGATTGAACATAAAAGGAAGAACCACAAAAATTTGGAAAAAAGGTTAAAAAATCAAAATTCAATTATTATAATTTTTTTGGGGGGGAGCTTGAAAATTTTTATAGTACCGGGCCCATATTCGCTTTCACTGGCTCTGCTACACCCTCGCCTATAATATGATCAAAAAAAATTGAAAAATTGAAAAACGAAAATTGCCTTGGTGTATAAATAATTTTACGAAAAAAAAAACATTGACACCGATTTTTAAGGAATTTTCAAGTATAGAAATTCAAAACCAGTGGCTCAATAATAAATTTTAATCGATATTTACCTAAAAATACAGAATTTCGTTAATCTGTTTAAAATTGTTATTTTACGAAATTTAAGTAAATTGTCAGAGAATTTTTTCATACGAAGTATGAAAATTGAATATTCAAATACATAAATAGGTAGGTAGGTATTAATTTGCAGAATTTCAAACAAAAAATTCATCAGTTCAGCTTATTTTTTGTAGGTATTTAATTCTTATTTTTGGGTGGAAGTATGTACGTATTTTGTATCGAATACCTATCAACATGTGTGTGGGTTTCGATTTACGAAAAAATTACCTATTTTCACCGGCAAAGGTATTGAACTCCAGTCGAATTTTCTCCATGTGATGCAACGAAGAGAAAAAAGCACACGATAATAAATTTTTTACGGCTAAAATTGCATCAACTTTTACAACTAGGTTTCGAGGCGAGTTTAATATTGAAATACGAAGTGAAGGAAGGTTGTAAAAAAAATAATATTCTTGACAAATTTCTTTTCTTGCGTGCAAAATTACATTCTAGGACAAAACGTCCGGCCAAAGTTGACATTCTATTCCGTTTTAGTGACGTGTAAAGACCACATGTGCTATCCAATTTATATCTTCAACAAATGGCTAATTTTTTATATAAAAAGAAAAAATTCGAGGTGCACGAATCTTTTAGGGAAATAAAACATTTTCATGTGGTAAACTTTCTCCCTAGAGATTTAAAAATTGACGAAATAACGATACGAAAGTATTAAGTATTTTTGATTCAGTTGGACAACGTAATGAGATCGATATTAAAATACGACGAATTATTCGCAAACGAGTCCGCCGAGTATTCAATGTGAAAATTTCAATCGTATTAGAATAAACTTGAAGATTTCATCAGAAAAATTGAAGAAATGATTTTGATTCGAAGTTCAATGACCTTTAAACTAAAGGCAACGTAAAAAAACGAATCTTTTTAAAAAGAAATTTTAATAAAAAAAAGTAAAAAAAGTATAAAAACGAATTAAGTAAACTAGATCACATTAAAAAGAATAATTCACACCATTACCACTAAATTGAAACTGCGATACGTCCGAAGCTGCCGAATAAAGTACTCCCAAAGGTGCAGGGTAACCTTGTTGGGGCGCTGATTGAGGAACGTATTGAGACTGAGGCGCCGGAGCCGCCGAATAAGCATTCTGAGGCTGTTTCGAAGCAGCGTAGAATTGTTGAAGAGATGCTAGGTACTGATGTTGAGGATTTACAGCAGCTGCGGCCTGTTGTTGCTGGAGCTGGTTTAATTGGTTTAATTGCTGTAGCTGGTAGTATTGGTTGAGCTGGTTCTGGTCGTAGGCTTGTTTAGGTGCGAGGATGGTTCTAGGATAGGAAGCTGGAGCTGCTTGTTTGGCCGGATCTTCTTCAATTTCATAACGTTGAGGGCCCAGTTGCTGGTAAGGGTGTTGGACGCAGTGACATAATGCGGATAATGAAAGAATCTGCGAATTTATCAATCAAAATTATAATAATCACGATAGAAATTCAAAAAATTAGACAAGAAATATAAAACCGATATGAAATAAGACGAAAAATCAAATTCGAAATACTTACGGCGATCACACACGAAGCACGAAACATGATGAACTAATTTGATCAATCAACTGTAACAGTTACCCAGTCATTAATCCACCTTGCCATAAATACGTTCTTATATAGAGGCAAATGGCATCATACAATGTCCCATTGATTCATCGAACCGTCTGGCATCCAGCCCAACTAATTTAAAATCAAAGAATATACGAACGTGCAGTACACGCTAACAAATTCATTATATAAACGATAAGGTATTTTGCTGCTTTTGAACTTTCACTTACTTTCTTTCATGGTAAATATTGCGTAATAAATTTGCCGGATTAAAATTTCATTCCTGAATCCTCCGATGTCTTTTAGCGCCTGCTTGCGTTACGTGGGTATTACGTTAATCTGCATTTAGCGACGTGAATATTGGTTCTCGAATGAAAGCTTCGATGCATAGAGATAGATTTTTATAGCCCATTTGTATTCATCGCATGTGCAATTGGTTATAGCTGTTTTATCAGTACCTGGATCAAATTTACTTCCATAAGGAGATAAATTTCGCGGAAAGTTATGAAATAAAATGAATAACGAAGGTTCAATATTCGAATATTGGGTTGGATTACATACCTACTTGCAGATTCTGTATCTTGATTAGGAAAACGAATTTAACGAATTTCGATATTACGAGAGAATGATTCAACCTGTTGATGAGAAAACGTAAGTATAAAATTGAACAGATACCGGAGTTATAATTGGGATTACCTGGGTTAATTTATCGTAGTTATAGGAGGTTTTTTCGATTAAAAAATCGTGAATTTGTCATCTAAATTCTCCGGTGAAGATGAAGCTACCTACAGGATTGGGATTGTGATTTCCGGCACGATTAATCAGCTTTTCTCAGCATTTATGGAATACGTAAACTCGATATTCTGAAAAGGGTTATCAGAAAGGTGATTAGTGGAAACTAAATCATTGATTTTTGAAAAACATACCTGATTTTCACTGATTTCTCCAAGCTTTCAGCTTCCAATATCGTTTCGAAATCTTCGTAGCACTACTTCTTCAGCAGCTTTTTGAAGTATCGTAGAGAAATAATCTGCCTTTGGCATCTTTTCTGGATTCCTGATAAGATTTAAAAAATGTATTCAAAACCCTTTTTTAAAGATTTTCGGTTATTTTCGTACTCAACTTTCAAAATTGAAATTTTCCTTCAACTTTGACAGAAAAAGAGAAATTTGTTGAAAACAAAGCAATACAATTTTTCATCCTACAAGTGGCAACACTGATTTTTCTTTTTATGCAAAATGCATAATTCCAAACCCTCTTGTATTTCGGCACCATCTCGAGATTAGTGCGAGCATTCTCGTTCAGTATGCTCATATTTATGCGATCTGCTCATTTCCGTTCACTGATTACGGACTTAGAAAAATTTCGCCAATTTTAAGTATTCAATCATTTCAATCAACCATGTGAAATGAACAGAAATCTTTTATTAACTAGTATTTTCGAAGTAAAATGATAGATTTTCTGCTTACTAATGTAAAATATTTATCCAAACCTCCGAAATTGACACACAATGATAACAAGAAACTGCTTTTCACTCACTTCACTTTATCATTTATTTCAGTCAATGTTTCAGAAATTTTCAATTGTTGTTATTACAATCGCTCGAAGTTTGCTTTACGATCTACATACGATTTAAACTTTAATAATTTTTAATATTGCAACTTGTGTGTATCGGTGTAAACGGTGTATGAAGTTGACAAACTGAGTGATGACCCACATGACCAGGTACTTTTCAATTATTCATTATTTTTATTTCGAAATCTCGTTGACAGTAACTTTCTTTCACTCAACTTTCAAAAATAATTTGAAATTTTCCTTCAACTTTGACAGAAAAAGAGAAATTTGTTGAAAACAAAGCAATACAATTTTTCATCCTACAAGTGGCAACACTGATTTTTCTTTTTTTTCAAAATACTGCCTGCGAATTCCAACCTGCAAGCCAATAAAATTCCTAATCAGAAAAAAATTGAATTTTCAGATGTTGCAAGGTTGAGTGGAAATTACTTTAATTATTTGAAGCATTTTATTCGATTTTTACTCAATTCGTAGTTATTTATATGTTATTATATTAGTAAAATGTCTTCATTACCATTACTCTTACGAGCCGGCCGCGTGCTGCTGGTGGAAAACAGCGTATTGAACGTGAAAACCACATCGATAACCAGGTACTTTTCATTCAATTGCATCACCTTTTCAAATCTTCACCTTATTCATTAAATTCTACTCTAGGTATCCTACATATTCGAGTTTCCGAAGCATATGGAGCTCGCTGGGCCGTCGCAAAGAAGCACAAGCCGAATCAAAAAACGATTCATCGGCACAAGCTGCAGACTCTGATAATCCTGCGAAACAAGAGGTCGACGATTTACTCAAAGCACTTCAAGAAATGCAGCAGAATCGTGACGAGATCAATGTAAGTACCATAGAGATTTATTCTAGCGAATGATAATTCATTAATAGAAGATGTGATCAATTCGTAGGATAAATACCGACGTTCTTTAGCTGAAAATGAAAATATTCGAAAGCGATTCCAGAAACAAGTCGAGGAAGCTAAATTATTCGGTATCCAAGGTTTCTGTAAGGATTTACTAGATGTAAGTAGTATTTCTTTCGTTTCTCTGCTGGGTTCGTTTTTTCCCAAACTTTGACTTATTCAATTTCCAATTTCGCAGGTAGCCGATGTTTTAAATATAGCTACCGAAAGTGTACCTAAAGAAGAAGTAAACGATAATAATCCTCATTTGAAAAGTCTCTACGAAGGGCTTACGATGACTGAATCGGTGCTCAAGAAAGTAAGTAGCGTTTCATTGGCCATAATCTCGAGAACAATTCATCGTTATCTAATCGTTTGATTTAATTAGGTTTTCACCCGACATGGTTTAGAAGTAATTAACCCAATTGATGAAAAATTCAATCCTAATTTCCACGAAGCATTATTCGAACAAGTAAGTTGATCAGTATCTTGTCAATTTTTGTGTTCGCTGATTATTAATTTGACCAATCCTTTGATTCGCAGGAAGTCGAAGGAAAACCAGCCGGCACCGTTGTTGTAGTCTCAAAAACCGGATATAAATTACACGAAAGAGTAATACGACCCGCCTTGGTAGGAGTTTCGAAGTGAAGAAGTTCGTTAACACGATGAGCATTCTTTTTCTCTAGTTATATTCCAAGATTTTCTATGCTAAGTGTTACGAGTATGAAAATTTGTACAAAAATGTTGACCGTTTTTATGATGATTAGGTAGTGAACATCTTTTCGATTTTCAGGTGATAATATTTATTTGAAATGATTTTTATGGTTTAGAAAATATCGATCGTTTACCTGAATAAATTATTTTGAATAAAATATCATTTTTCAATCAGTGTTTTTTTTGAGCTAATGAAGCAGAGGGATGGACAACCAGATGGGGAAAATATCGATTTGTATTCGTTGATGCAGTCCAATAAAATGACTGAATCGAAATAAAACATATTCGACACAAATTTCAATATGGAAACATTATATTAAAGCATTTCTTACTATTAAATCAATGTGTACAAAATAAATATTACACAATTACATCAACCGTCTATTCTTAACTGAAACCGTGAATACAACGCGTCAAGTAGGAACACGAATCAATATAATTAAACTTCACACCGAAAACATTTCTGAAAATTCACACAATTTAAACATCAATTCAGCCATGAAAATAACAGAATTAGGTACATGTGCGTGGGCGTGATGAACAAAAATAAAAACCACGTGTTGTGAATCGAGAAGCTTCGGTAGATTACAGGAAAAGGAGAGCAGCTTGTGATAAATCGGAATACTTTTCAATTTCTATTTACAATATTCCTACTGAATTCGCGTCGTGACAGGGAAGGGTCCTTTTCACAAGAGGTCTCGCTCAAACGACCTCGAAATCAATATAAAATAAATAATCTAAACGCGTATAAAAACAAGTCGAAGACGATGGGAAATTAAATTAGAATTTCTCTTGATATTGCCTCGATTCTAATCGTTCACGGATTTGGTCAAGTTGCTTTTTCGCTTCGCAAGTTGGGAAATTGTCTAGATCGTAGTACTGTGGCGCTAGTTTCAGCAGCCATTCGGCTAGAATACGAAAAAGGGCGCTGATTAGTTGAATAATTGATTAAAGTAGCTCAGGAAATGAAGGAGGGCTTACGTTTGACGTCTGTGACAGTTCTAATGTAGTTTTTGGTCGTCAGTACGAATTCGTTATAAATGACCCATTCGGGTTTGTGATCCAGGCAGGTGGATGGATGCAGCTGCACGACTTGGTTATCTTTGATGGTCAAATAATGTCCGGCGCGTTCTAAATGTGCAACCTGAAAACCAACGAGATAAATTGAGTAGGGAGCGAGTGAGCTCGACAGGGGATTTGATGTGCTGGCCACAATGTTACGAAAGATCCTTAAGAGAAGGATTCTGCCAATTTTGAAATTAAAGTCACATACCTGCATGAAAAATCCAGTAACCAGAGCTTTCCTAATATTCACGTAGTAGTCTTTCGATGTGAAATCGGTGGATGTTCTTCGTAGCTTAAAACGATCCATAATACGAGATAACTGCTGTCTGACGTTATCTCCCGACTTCAGAGATCGATAATTAATGAAATTGTCATAACACCACTGAGGATCTTCGGCGTCTGAAAAAAATTAGAAAATTACATTAGAATATTATGCAAAGATCAAATCATCTCGGTCACTACCACATTAGTGATCAAGACACACAAATACCATAAAACGATGCTCGACTTGATATGTTTTCTAAATCGAAAAAATTGAGTAAAATTTACAAAATTTATCTATCAACGATTTAATCACAGACTCACTTTGTTTAAAAGCATGATACACATTCAGCAACGTCAGATGGTCACCGTCGATATGGGCGAACCTCATTTTAGCATCATCGGCCGGCTTTTTGGCTTCATTGGGTCTGACGAAACACTGTGGAACTAAATAAGAGTGGGGAAAGGACGGGAGCAGATCCCAGCCATCCGTCCACTTTTAATAAACTGCTACCAACAAACCTACATCACCTAACACTAAATTAGAATCTTGCTACCATACAGTTAATATTTTTACGAAAAAAAATACTAACAATATCGAAACTCGTAGAAAAGGAAGATTTCAAATAGTAGCAAGATTCTTGTAATCTTAAATGGGAAACATGGACGCGAGTGGGTAAATTTTTCTCTCGAAACACTCCAGATGACGAGTATTACCTGACAACATGGCTGTAATCGATAATATTTCGTTAGAACAGTTCAAAGAGCAAGATGCGATCAGCATTTTGGCCAGCTGCGGATCCAGGGGGAATTCAGCCATGACTGATCCTAAATCTGTCAAGTTGCCGTCGTCGTCCAGGGCTGCGAGATAGTTCAGTAATTCCAAAGCTCTCATTAAGGTTTCCGGTGCTACGAGAAAAAAAAATGGGTCAAAACGAAGCTCTATCGTTCACGGTGGTAGATGGTAATCGAAGAATTTTACCAGGAGGATCCATGAAATCGAAATGAACTAAATCATCGATACCGAGTTTTTTCAACTGGAGCACCACAGATCCCAAATTCGATCTGAGAATTTCAGGATACGTGTTATCCTGCATTTCGTTTTTATATGCTTTCTCGGTATATAATCTGAAACATTTTCCAGGCCTGGTACGTCCAGCACGACCGGCTCTCTGTTGCGCAGAAGCTTTACTAATCGGTGACACGAGCAACGATTCTACTCTTATCCTGGGATTATACACCTGTCAGGAGAAAGTCGTTTAAATAGCAGCTCGACTGGGTTCAAAAAGTCAAAAAATCGTGCATACTTTTTGCTTCGCGAATCCCGGATCAATTACGAATACTACACCATCGATGGTGAGCGAAGTTTCGGCGATATTGGTCGATACTACTACTTTCCTTCCGATAGCTCCGTTCGCTTTACTTGGTGGAGCTGGCTCGAAAATACGTTGCTGCAGATTTGGCGGTAATGTCGAATATAATGGAATACATTTCAAGTCGCCAACTTCTGGTCCAAGATTGTCAATTTCGCGTTTGATTCGCTTACAAGCTTCTTCGATTTCCTAAGAAAATTAATTATTAGTATGAAGGCAAATGATGAAGGGAGGAGAGAATACGAAAGGATTACTTCTTGTCCGGTCAAGAAAAGTAGAACGTCTCCGGCGACTTCTTCGCACATATGGATTTGAATTACAGTTCTGATTGCAGCTTCTAAGTAGTCTCGTTCCGGTTCAGGGGTATAGAAGATTTCCACAGGATGGGTTCGTCCAGGTACATTCATAAGAGGGGCATTATCGAAATATTGCTATAAAATGAAAATTTCTCAATTAATAAACAAAATAATTTAGAATTATCGCTGTAACAGAGGAAAATTTGAAGCACGTACTTGAAATTTACCAGCATCCAGAGTAGCAGACATAATAACCAATTTCAAATCCGCTCTTTGTTTGATAATCTCTTTCAAAACACCCATAAGTATATCAGTAGCCAAGGTTCTTTCGTGAGCTTCGTCGAGTAATATTACTTGATAGTTTTCGAGCATAGGGTCAGACATTCCTTCACGGAGTAACATACCATCGGTCATGTACCTAGACAACATGACAGATTATTAGATAAAAGAACGGAATTCTGTGAATGTGACTAGAAGAATGATCAATACTTCAAACAAGTTTTGGCTGATGAACAATCTTCGAATCTGATACAGTAACCGACTTCTTGACCCAAACACACGTCCATTTCTTCGGATACACGTTGAGCCACCGACATGGCAGCTACTCTTCTCGGCTGTGTACATGCTACTGATTTCTTGCCCAAAGATCGAGAGAACTCCACGCACCTGGAATAATTGCATGAGTAAAATTCGTAACAGAAATATTATTTCACATCGTAACTTACCATTGTGGGATTTGAGTTGTTTTACCGGAACCAGTTTCGCCAACTAATACGATAACTTGATTCTGAGCGAGTAATCTCATAAACTCTTCACGATACTCGAAAACTGGCAAGGATAATCGTTTCTTGAGGAATTCATAGTACCTGGGAATGTATCATGGATTAGTATATGATACCAGTGTAGAAAATTACACGAATCACTGTGAACTTACCTCGGTGTATAAGGTAAATTGGTAAACGGATTCGTTTGGACGGAGAGCGAAGGTTTCTGAAACCTACTTGGCCTAAACAAAGGAATAATGATATAGTATCAACATACTATGAACTGTTATCAAAATAATGAATAGATTATTTTGATCCCAACTTACCCACTGGCATCTCCGGATTCCAAACTTTTACTACTCCTTTAAAAACAAAGTCAATATTAAAATCGTTATCAAAAACCGTACATTAGACATTAGTGAAATAGAAAGACTCTTACTTCTTTGTAATATATGGGTCAATAATATCAATCCGTCGCTTCGACATGTGTGCGATTGAAAATACAGCAGACAACGATCAAAAAATGAATTCTATGACGATACTTGGAGACAACTGCAACACCAAATTATTATCTGTAGATTCATTGGCACAAGTTAGAATAATACTGCTCCAAGCACAAATTGAAAACTCACAATAATTCATAAATAAATAAGTTGATGCGCATTTATTTCGAAATAATTATTATTTCATTTTCTGCATCTCCTTGAAAATTTTTTAATGAAGAATGGACGTATAATCTGCGCTTGCGCATGATTTCGCAAAGGCGTGTACAAAAGTAAACAATCCCTGGTTATTGGACGAGATAAAACAAAAGTTAAAATTTCGATTTTTCAATTATAAAATTCATAAAAAGTTTTTTAAATGATTTTTAAAGTTGTAAAATTAAAAATTTCAATCAAAATTAAAAAAAAATTTTGATAACTTTTCGAATTTAGTGGAAAAACGAACTTTTTATAGTGTTTTTTGTTAAGTAGGTAATCAAATAGGAAGCTTCGAAAATGTCACAGACCTAAAATAACAGATCAATTAAAAATTAATCTACAAAATTTTCAAATTAAATTTGAATTTTTTCAATTAAAACAATTTTTAAATCAAGTTTTAAGTTTTATATTATGTTACTTTCATCAAATTACACCATGAATTACCACTTTAATTATCATTAAAGCTCTGATTTCATTTCCTCTTGAGATAGATTTTTATCAATGTCCAATCTGTTTTCCATTGTTTATAAAATAAAATTATTGATTAAATTTGATATGTTTACCAACTTTCGATAATTTCTCTGCAAAATCGTTGATTAAAATCAAAGTAATATAGACTAAGACAAGTACAGCCACTCCGAATCGGATTCTGACGAACGGCCGTAACTTATACTTTTCGCCAACTGCAGCGCCACTGCTAGTGAGTGTGCCACAATTTACTTGAATTTACGCTATCTTATATGGTGTTTATCAGTTTCATTCTGTTTTTCTTTCTCAAATTGCTCAAAAACTCGAAAATTAAATTTGATTAAATGATTGGGTGACGATATTTATGGTGAACAAGCGTTTCAGTGTTATTTTAAAAAAAAATCAAGCTGAGAAAAACTGAAAAAAATTCGTTGGGAGAGGGAAATAGAAAATTTTTGACTGAAGTAACTTTACTTCCAATTTTTCTCATCTCAACATTTACTTGAAAAAATCTTTCATCTAATTTCAAAGTTGATTACCATTTCTTTATTGATGTACGAACGAGAGGGAAGGGGCATGAGGAGGAACTTTCGATATTTTGTTTCCCAGTTGGTTTGAATATTTTTTCAATCTTAAGATTTACCTATCATTAAAAAATTACAAAAAAACGTAAGAATTAGAAAAAAAATACAAAGAAAAAATGTAAGGTGGGAAAGAAATCGGAGAATTTTTTTAGAATTCAAAAAAATGGAGGTCGAAGTTTGAAAAACACGAATTCTTGAAAAGGAAATGAGGCCAAAAATTCCGAGTTGAAGGAAATTTTTGAGAAAAACTCGGAATCATGAATATTTTGTTGAGAATGAAGAATCAACTTACTTGCAGCCGATTTTTGATATGTGTAGGTATATCGATTTTTAATGTTCAATTTTCGAGTATTTTCCGTTTTTTGGTATTCAATGTCTAATACCTACTTAGGTATTCAGTTTGGGTTAATTCAATTTAAATTCCATGTTTTTGAATCAGTGAAATAAGATTATTTAAAAATCCATGATTTTTCGGTAATTTTTTTAGTCGAAATTACTGACTTTTTCTAACGAATGGCCATTGACTGAAAAATCTGTGTTTTGATCGAAAAAGCGTTCCTTTTCAATAAAAATTATTTCACTGATTCAAAAACACAAAATTTATTCAATTTTATAAAGTGCTGTATTCATCCAAGAGTGGTCGTGAAATTTTTTTAAAAATAGTGTTTGATGAGCAAAAAAATGCACTGCTTATGAATTCGCGTAATTTTCTAGAAAAATATGACTATTTTGTTGGGAAAGTTGGGAATCAACCTTGATAATTTCTTTAATGTCGTTGAATTTTTTGATCATTTTTTGTTTCATTTTCTATCTAAACTTGTTGAATAAATTTATAATTATATTTCTTGCGGAATAATTAAATTATTTTGTAAAAAAATAATAAAAAATTCGAAATTATGTGCTATTTTCCATATAATGTGTGTAAATTGTAACACCCTCACTGACACCGCGCAACATGTGACGAAAAAAGGAACTACTTGACGTTCGCCGTTTCTGAACGCTCGTTTTGTACAGAGTGGCTGTACTTGTCTTGTGTATATTACTTTGATTAAAATGAATTAAATTTGAAGTATTTTTCTCCTCTCACTTCCTTATACTTCCCTCGGTTTAATTCTCCATTGAATTCCACATTTACTCCCATAAATTGCCTCTCGTCAACTTCTCCTTCCCCTACAGCGCCTCAAAAAATTTCTCACCAAGATCCACAACACTGTTTACCGCATACCGAAGTTCAATGTACCTGTGTTTCATTTCGAATCAAATCAATATTCTTGTGATATGAAACCCGAGCAAATTAATTGAGTTTTCGTTTAAATTCATCGCGCCGAAGAATGTAACCTCGACATCTGTACGTTTGCACTTCAAGACGGCAAGTATTCATTGAATCCCACACGACGTTCTGCAATGTCGCAGAAATCTGCGATTCAGAATGGGAGGATGCCTAGGTTCTAATCGACGAGAAAGCGCGGAAACCGTGAATTCCACTGAAAATGGATCTCGACCGAATTCCGGTGAGTAACTCTTGAGTTATATGAATTGCGTCGTAATTTAGCTAACTGCGCAATATCAACGTGTTATGTGTAGCTTCTGCTCGAAAAAATCACCCTCTATGTCACGAGGTGATTCGTTGGAAATCCGATGTGCCATTAACTGAAGGCCAGTTACGCAGTAAACGTGATGAATTCTGGGACACCGCTCCCGCTTTTGAAGGACGTAAAGAAATCTGGGATGCTTTACGAGCCGCTTCTGTCGCCCTCGAAGTCTCCGATTATCAGTTAGCTCAGGCAATTCTCGATGGAGCTGGTATTTCTGTACCTAATGGCAAGTATCTGATTTATATTCGACGATGAATTTAGGTTTTAAAAATAACTTGGGGTGTTTATTTCGTTACAGGTTTTTTGACCGAATGTTACGACGAATTGGGAACCCGATATCAAGTGCCTGTGTATTGTCTTTCATATCCTTTGAATATTGTTAAAGAAGGTAGTGGAAGAGACTCCCCGTCTGAATTAATCGGTATTGTACTTTGATGTTTGATCTCAACGAACGCCTTGTAACCTAAAAAACACATCTTGATAACGTTTATTGCGTTTCAGAATCAACCGCCGAAGGTAAAGAAATTCCACTCAAGATAAGACTGTCTCATAATAGTCATGATGTCAAACTGACATTATTAACCACAGATACCATTGCAGTTGCTAAGAAAAAATTACAAGTAGGTGTTTTTATCGCATTTAACGATTAATAAGATTTTATTCTAAAATTTTACATCGATCGTAGATAAAAGAAGGTACTGATCCGTGCACGCAAAGGTGGTTTTTCGGTGGTAAATTGCTGGGAGATAAAGTACACATAGACGAGATCAAAGTATTACCCGGATATGTAATACAAGTAATTATAAATTCCGAACAATACAAATGAATCAAATAACTTGTATATGTATGTATATTCAAGTCATATATTGCGATATTGTTCTAACGTATTGTTTTCTTTTTTTTCAATTTTCTCATTATTGTTATACTTTTTTTCTTTACTTTGTTGTTTATTTTTCTTCTTTTTTTCTATATCTTAGAAAACTGCGGTACAAAATGAAAGTTGTTACTATTTTTAAGATTATAACAACATATTATATCTATTTTTAATGTTCGTTTTTCGGTGTTTTTTCATAGCGATAATGGTTCATTTTTTGGATCCTTATTTAGCGATTTTCTTGATATATTTGATCTCGTGAGTTAACCAAGTAGCAAAACTGAGTAAAATCAACGATCCGCTTTGATGCATAGCAGCCAAATAAACAGGAACATACGTCAATAAGGTCGTTATACCCATAGCAACCTGTAAACAAACCGCAGATTATATAAGATGATGATCTCAAGTACGCCTGTTTGAGATACCAACCTGAGCATAAGCCATAACGCCGAAAGCATTCGCAGCAGCTTTTGCTCCGGGTGGAAGTTTGAATCTGAACGACCATAACCATAAAGCAGTAGTGAGACATAAGGTGGTTGTACCCTAGAACATAACACACGTGCATTAGGCCGAGAGCTAAAGACCTCGACGTAATTATGGCATAGAATCAAAGCGTAAAATTAACCATAATCACGTTCAATGCCAAGGATGCAGTCTTCGGGTGGTCTATATTTTTCTCGCATGAATCATTCGGTTAATTTTACAATCGATTACTGAACGATTTTTTTCGCTTTTTTACTTTTCATTACGACGCTAAAAATATAACGAGATAATTACCAATACTCGATGATCGAACTGGACAGTGGTGGGATTTTCGGTGAAATTCTTGAGTGCAGGAGACATGGCTAGAATATCCGAAGGTATCCAACGATCGGCCATCTTTGGGAATGAATTATAAATCAAACCAGCATCTAAACCGGCTACGAAGGCTCCTGAAAATTTTATCGAATTATTATAAAATCATTTTCGAGTATTTCTGTCAGTAATTCAACGAGAACGTACCAGATATGGCAGTAAAATACACCATTCCTTTGCACGAATGCGCTAATATTTTAAAAGACGTAACGGAATTCATTACAGGCCAATGTAAAGCTGGCGATAACTGTTCTAAAGCTGTCCGCAACATCGATGCGTATAAAACAAATGCAAAAGTTAAATGAGCAGCTAATCTATATTGCGAAACTCGTGGCACATCGTTAGGACCTTCGAAACGATTCTCTAATCCGGATTTAACCATATACCATCCCATCAGACCCTGAAAATATTTCAATTTAGTAAAAAGCCAACGTAAAAGTGAAATTAATAAATCTGTCAATTTACTTGGCATAATAATAAAATGCCCTGAAAGGCAACGCGTTTTTTAAGTCTACTATCGAATTTTTTTTGAGCTAGAAATATCACAGCAGGAACGAAAAACATAGCTCCGATACAACGACCCCACATCCTATGAATATACTCCATCCACCAAATCCATTTAAATTCTGTTAACGTCATTTCTTTATTTTTTCTGTAAATGAAATCATATTAATAACAAAATTACGACTTTGACGATAAGAAAATAAGATCTTACATTTGGAACTCGGGATACTGCTTGTATTTTTCGAACTCTTCTTCCCATTGTGTTTCTGAAAACGGTGGTGTTTCTCCGAATAACTTCCAAGTAACCATAGATAATCCTGACTCAGTCAAACGGGTAACCCCTCCTGATTCGGAGAAAAATAAAATTAGCAAACGTACGAGATAGATCAGAGTAAAAAAGATGGTAATTTTCAAATACCCAAAGCTACAGCACCGAATACCATGCCACTACATGTTAACAGCCAATATCCGATTTGTTTTTGACCTCTTACAAAAGTGAATCCTTCAATCGAGCCGCTGTTTCTTTTAAAACTGAACAGATTTTTCTGTAACAAATTTAATTAGAATTTTCCTCGACACAATATCATTCTTCGAAGTGAAACTTACTGCATTAGGTAACTTCAATAGTGACGAAGAATTGATCGTATTTCCACTTCCAGCATTCAAACTGTGGTACTGAAACAAATATGAATACATCAATGAGCATCTAGAATCAATACCGTGAAACTATTTTCAAATTAGGAACTTACTTTGGAAAAACAACCACATTTTGAATTCACATTCGAGGTATTCAAAAGCAATCTAGAGGCATAGGAATTATGAAGAAATTTCAAATTTGATCTAAACAGGAACATTATTGAAATGCAATTAATACTTTTCGTAGATTCTAAAAAATAAACGTATAAAATTGAAGCTTAAAATCTCAGAATTTCCAAAATATTACATCATTTTTCCAAAATTTTCACGAGATAAAAATTGTAAATTTTGATAAAAAAAATTGACCAATCAGAATGCTGGAAAAATAACCGACAATAATAATAGGTATTTTAAGTAGGTAATGTATGCTTATAAATTTATTCGCTAGGGTCGCTAACTACAAATAAATCAATTGAAATGCTTTTTCTTATTTTCCAACTATTAGCGTCATTTTTTTTGGTAAAAATTCTTATAAATGACTGTATTTAAGTCTTAAAAACATAAATTAATAAATTTTATTGCAAAAAAATCAATTTCCCGAAAATTAATTTTATTAATTTTTTTTACTATGTTTGGTAATTTTTAATTTTCTGACAAGGTCACACTGTCAATGACCCGACACGTTGACGATTTTAAATTCAACCCTCAGTTTAAAAATTTTCGGGGGTTGAAAATGCTTTGCGTTCGCGTAAAATCGAAAATTTCTTCGAATATTTCTCATTTACGTGCCGGAAACGTAAATTTCGTTGAATTTAAGTATACGATGGTACTCAAAACTTAAATTAACGTAAGTATACATAGATGAACAACTGAACATGAATCCGAACTTGAAATGTTCCTATTTAGGTTCATAATGAAAAAGTGCCATATTGAAGCAACTTTTACACTTTTAGGCCACTGAATACGAGAATAACACACATACTTTTATGATTTCCAGGATAATCGAACTTCTGATTCAGTTAATGGCCGATGTCAACGCTGAACTAGATTTTCGTAGCATTCCATCAGCTTCGGTAGTCGTTACGAAGCTAGGAATACAGTCTTTCGTTATGATGTGTTTCCGGTAACAGAATTTTCGTCGGTGACCTACCATTGATCTCAATCTTCTTCCTAGTAAGTTCATTTTAACTCATTACGATCAATTTCATGCCTTTGGACCTAGAAAATCGGCGTCATGGAGTAAAGCGTCACTTTGGCTTGCTGTTTCAAGAAAATTGTATTTAGCTACCGTTGAATTGTCATCCAACGTGTTTCAAGTGTTAGGTACCTACGTGAATTTACTTATGAATTAAGTATATCTGTCAGAGATTAAATACGTTGGTTACCTACGCAAAAACGTGTTCGAATGGAATTGTGAAATAGTTTCGAAATTAGTCCGACATAATAACTGTCTAACTCTGCACATAATTATTCGCATATGAGTGAGTATTTTTCGATTTGCAATTGCCAAAACAAATCGATGACGTACCTACAAACCATTGTTTACTAAAATAAAACAGCAAGCCAAGTAGCTGATTTACGAAGCTGATTCTACGATTTTCTTATATAGGTATTGTAACCTAAGCACTTATTTGCTGGTTTTTTTGCCCAATTCAAGATACTTAATGAATCGGAATCTGTGATTTTTCGTGTCATTTTGGAACCAACAATGTACAGCGTCGTCCGGAAAATTCTCAGCTCTTCAACAACGTAAGTGGTTCCCAAATTTATGAAAACCGACTGAAACTAATACTCGTAGACCAATAAACATGTGTAAGATGACGTTCCAATTCTACAAATATTTCTGAGATTAACCTACCATTCGATATTACGCCTTAAGGCTTCGATAAAGCTGCATTGTTGTGGAATTGGAACTTTACCTGAGCTTTGCGTCATTCGCGAACTGCAGACGCAGCGGTGACATTGAAATTGATAAGCAGTAAAACGTACTAACAACGGAAGAAAACCAAAACATCTTTAATAACCGTGTTTACCGCCTAACAAGAATTTAGTCTGAGTAATTATCGTCGAAAATATGTACATAAGATTGACGTAGGTAAATCTTGCGTAGATTCGTACAAGCATAATTTGCAAAGCTGATTTTGTGAAAAAAATGTTGAATAATCGGAAAATTTACGCCTTTTGAGGGTTCAAAGTGTTAACATGCTTTCCGCTAATGTAGTGAAAATCATTGTCATAATGGATGATTCAGATTAATTAGTTTTCGAGTAATTCGCACAGTATGTTTGGAAAAGTTGGCAACGAAATTATTTGATCCTATAAATTAATCTCACGTTTGAATTATTAAATAAGGTTTAGGTCAAAAGTATAAAGTGCGTGAAGATCAACATTAACTTCTGAACTTTGACTTCGAAGTAGTGAATATTTGTTTATTTTATAGATAATTATCTTCGTGTACCTAATTACACTTTGCGAAATTTATGAACACAATGTACTTACACAGTTACGTATGATTTATTGAGAACATGTATCGTTGGGCTGACGTTTACGTAACATTAATTTTCACGAGAAAATTTCATTAATAGGTGCCAAATCAATGACACCATAATACAGACGATATCTTTGTAATAAAAGTTGAACTTTGATTTAGATAAAAAAAATAGCGAACACGGTGCGAACAATTTGATACCTGTAACGGGGGGTGTAAGAGGAAGATAAAAATTTAACATAAATAAAAATTTGTCGTAGGCAGAATTATTACTGCTGTGTTGGTGATGATCGTGTTAATACGGTTGTGAATTTTATTCTTTTCTAAAGTGATTTTATAATTTTGGAGTTCTTCCTCGGTATAAATATTTGTAAAAGGTAAGTTGAATTTTTCGTTAATTTTTTTATTTAGAATTACTAGATAGATATTGAGTGATTTTTTTTTCAATTTAAAAAAAATTGTGATCATGATTTTAATTTTTTTTAAATTGCGCAAACTTGGATTTTTAAATTTCCATTTTTAATTTAATTTTTTGAATTGAAAGTTTGATCAATATTTTCTATTAAATATTTTGATCAATTTTTCTAATTAAATTTCAATCCATTTTTCCAATTAAACATTCGATTAATTTTTTCAATAAATTTTGGTTAAAAGTTTCGTACTTAGATATCATCCAGGAATCAATTTTTTATCAGATTTCAAATCAGAAAAAAATTGAATTAACTGTCCTCAATCAAATACCTATTTTGGCGATGTGTTCTAAATATTTTGTCGAATTTTTGAAAATTATTTCGATCTCTGATATTGGATTTGATTTGAGAGTGTCTATTTCAGGATTTTATTTGAGATTGTTTGTTTCGAGATTTGATTTTTCGTAAATTGAAAAAAAAATCAACGATAATCTTTGTTAACGTATGTATTAAATTTTTAAAAATAGGCAGGTAAGTATCTAATTTGTTGAATCGTCGTCTAAAAAGTAGGTACCTCTCACCCATACCTAGTTTTTTTTCGTGAATTTCCTTCTAAATAATTAATTATCTAGGCCAAGTACATGTACAATGTACATACTCATCAAATCAAGTGACCTAATTTTTTGAATTTCAATATCCAAGGTAACTAAATATATTTTTTCTGACGAAATTTTCAAATTCAGCAATTTCAATTTTTTTAATTTTATGATAATCGTCTAAGTATTTAAATGAAATTCTTATCAAGGTAGTGAGGTTATTTCTAAAGTTGAATAATTTTTTACTTGTGTTTTGAATTCGTTTTAAATCGATTAATAACTCAAAATTCATTTTTTTTAATTCTCGAAAATAATACTTATCATTTCAAACATTTGAAATAAAACTGCTTGAATAATTGAAAATTTAATTTTTTCAATTTTTAATATCCGAATTCCCATCGATCGAAATTAAAAATAGGTATTCAAAAATTATTACATAAAAATGTAGGTACCTGCCACCTAGATTCTCTTGTTTCAAATCATTAATCAACTATTTTTTAAATTTTGTTTCAGGAAGTAGCCAAAATGCTTATAGGATCAACAAGTCGTATGGTAAATGGCAGAAAAGCCATCAAAACCGTTTACTGGCGTGTGGCAAATGCGAAAAGCAACTCCGACAAGAAAATAATGAAAAACGAACGCATCATCATGTTCAAAAATCCAGCCACCGATTCTCCAATGAAAGTGAACTCGGATTCGAAATTTGAGAAATTTGACTACCTGAGATAATTCGGATCTTGAAGATGCTGGAAATTCGCCAATTTTAAACGTCAACTTTATTTATTATGTTTGTTTGTTCGTCTTAAATTCATTATCTTTTGGGGTCGGTTAAGCAATAAGAACTAGAAATTTTAGCTTAGGAAAATCTGAAGATCGAAGAAAAGCAGCAGTGGTGTATTTCAACGTTAATATTTATTTTTATTATTGATATTTCTGTTCGTGGATTTTTTCCTGTCATGTATTGTGCCTGTTCGTCGTATGTAATTTTCTGAATTTAACTCTCGATGGTGTTCGAGACGTGCAGAGTATTTTTATGTTTGTTGATAATGTTCTTGGATTTAGATATCAAGTGTTTAATTTTATACAGAACTGAAGAAATATGATATCATATATTAAGGTGGTAATTTGATAAATTTTTAAAGATTACGAGTGGTTCTATTTTCATTACCTGCAATTTAGAATCATGTTTTGTTCAGTAATTTAATAACGAAGCAATTTTATGTCAAATTAAAATGAAAAAAATTAATAAACCATGTTTTAGCTTTGATGGCAAATTAATTTTAATTAATATTTTAATGATATAATTTATTAAAGGTCTGTAATTTTGGGATTTGGCATTTACTGAGAGGTCATAGGTGAAAGCTAATTTTCATTTTATGAACCTGGTGGACTCGTGGTACAAATTGAATTATTTCTCAGAGGCATATTGACATGAATATTGAGTAATAAGCATGAAAATCAAATACGTAATTTTATCGTGTTTTTTTTAAATCGAGTAATTGAATTATCTTGATTGAAAAAAATTGGAATTTTCATGAAACGTAATAGGTATTCTTGTCAAAGATAAAATTGAAGGGATTGCGCGAGATTCTTTTATTTTGAGTGTTTTCAATCAATATGATATTATGTATTTACTAAATTAGAGTAGGTATGCAAAGAAAATTATGTGATGAATCATTAGGTACTTTAAATATTTTCAAAACTTGCCAGAACAAGTGAAAATCGACTGAAGTTGTTAGGAATTCAGCGGTTGTGTTTTTATGACCTGTCAAATCTAAAAATTGAGTAGAATACTTTTTTGAAAGTTTAAAAATTGAACAATAAAATCTGAAGTGTACTGTATCTAATCAAATTTTCAGCTAAAAACGATGATTTTTTGCTCATTCCAAAAATTTTGTGATCTCGAAAATTTTTTCAATTCGTAAAGATGAATTTCTGTAGTTTCTTGATTGATTAAAAATAAATACCTATAAAATATCATACATTATCGACTAATGGAGGAGTTTATTTGAAATGAAAAAATTACATTTTCCAAGTCAATTTACCAATTTTTTTTTCCTTCAAAAATTGTTCTCAGTTTGGTGAATTATTTTTTAAATTCACAGATTTTTTAAAAAGAAATAACTAAAATTGGTAATTTTACTGGAAAATGTAATTTTTAGTTATGCATGCAAAAAATAAGTATTTCGATTCAATAGTGTTTATTACCTTTCAATATTGAAAAATTAAATTTTAAACTTTTTACTGGGGTACCCAAAATTTATCCGTTGAAAAATAATTCAAGGCAATATTCATGAAATTAAAATACAAATTAAATTTCGAGATCATGGTGTAAATGCTTATAATAAAAATAATACTTGGCACAAGCAGCGACTTTTTAGGTTTTCAGGAATTCTCAAAATGCCAAGAATGATGATTCTGTGCCTTTGGTTTGATCTGATCGGAATTTAAGGTCTTTCAAGTACCTTCAAACCATAAAAAACTTTCTAGTGGAAAAGAGCCAAAATTTTAGCTCCTGAAGTTAACGTAGCTGGAGAACTTATGAGAGTTTGAATTTCGAAAAATCGCCCAATGCACCGAAAAAATTACAAAAATTGAATGTGAGAAACAGAAAAATTGAAATAACTTCGCAACTTATGGCGTTTAGAACTTAATTTTTTTACCAGAAAATATGAAAATAACCTCGTCGTAGGCCATCTGCAGAAGGGGTGGTCGCCTGGATCCACGTGTAACACCTCGGTAGGAGGGGGGGGGAGGGGTGAATTTTCACTCATACCTATTTTTCGAAATTCAAACCCCATAACTAACTTCCAAATCAACTGCAGGGGCTAAAATCTTGGCTGTGGAAATTCATATATTATGATGCTTTACAAGCCTGTAATTTTTTTCCTATTTTGGTGAGTCACACCTCGTGCACTTCCTTTGTGAGAAAGGTACAAATTATTGAAAAAATTAAACCCTTTCCTTTTCATATTTGGCCTTGAAAATTTTTAATTTTTAAAAAACTACTTTTTGTTATAGATTTGTTTAACTCGTTCAACTACTACAAAATATGCACTAAATTCAAAAAATTTCACGCAGTGGGTCCAAAATTTTTCAACTTTGAGCACTTATTACGTCACCAAAAGAGGATTCGAGGGGGGCGCTCGATTAAATCGAAATAATCCAGTAAAATTTTCACTCCCCTTAGTCCCTTTACATTTACCCCTCCCCACCCAGCCTTAAAATCTGACCATGTTCAAAATATCTTGAAAATTGAATTAAAAATGTGAAAATAGTTCAGTTAGGATGTTTTCATACAAAAATGTCATTGGCACATACTTCTCAGGAATATTTTTCAGTACTTATAATTTTTTTTAAATAATCAAAAACAAATTTTCTTGTCTTTTTCTCCCCTGAAATGACTATAATATGACCATTTCAACTCAAAAAAAATCATCGCTAATGATTTCTCATTATTACCCCTTCTTCGGACCATTTTTTTTAAAATAAAGAAAACTGCGTCCTAGGTACTTGGAAAAAAATTCTCAGTAGAAATTACAAAAAAAAAGTAGTAATTTTGGAACAGTCGCCAAAAAAAGTAAAAATCACTACATTTATGGTAAAATCTACGACAAAAATAGTAATTTTTTTACTGTTTAGAATGGTGATTTTTGTGGTTGATTTTACAATGCATATGTAAATGGCGATTATTCCAAAAATACTGTTCTTTTTTGTAATTTTTACTGGGAAATTTTTTTTCAGTGTAGTAGCTAGGTAAGTACATACCTTATTTTTTCAAAAATTGGGAAATGTGTGGTATACCGTTATTCATAATTTTCAAGGGTTGGAAAAAATCACGCTAAAGCCAAAAATTGAATCAGGAAACGTTTTCTCAATTTTTTTTTGGTTTATTTTTCAAATATTGATGAATAGATGGGTATTTTAGAATTTTGAAGAAGCTCAATTTTCCAAAGACCACTAAAAAGTGGGATAATGATTTGAAAAATGGATACCAATAATAATTTTGCGTGGAAAACACTATGTTGAAATCATTTTCAGATTTTCTTTCAAATTTTTCAAATTTTTTGAAACTTGAACACAGTGAGAGTTTACAATCGGATTAGGAGAGAATGGAGGGATAAAGATGGAGTAGGAAGGGTGAGATTTTTACCAGGTAATTTTATAATGCAGACACCACTTCTTGATCACTCTCGCCCCTTACCTTAATCAAGTCTCAAAAAAAAATTGGAAATGAATAATGATCAATAGACATTTTCTTTTATAAATTTCATCTCCTTCAGATCTCGGATTCTGCAAACCTATCAACATTTGTATAATTCAAGTTAGCTGCGTCATCAAGTAGGAAAATTACAAAATTGGTGCTAAAGTTTGGTAGGTAATGATAAATTAATAATTCTGTTATCTTTTCATTATGATTTTTATCTACTTAATTGAATGACTTCATCGTTCTTTTAGTCCAGGCAAATAAGAGAAAAAATGTACCAAACCCCCCAAAAATTGAAGCCTGATTTTTTTTTCGCGTTTTACGTTCGTAATGGTCCACTACACAACATACTATAATGGACACCCCACAACACTCCGCTCCCCCAAGGGAGGGGTAAACGTCCGCTGAAAACCGGGTTTTCGTGAATATCTCCTCAAATAAGCCTCAAAATTGAAAAGTAGTTATGAACAATCTTGTTCTACGCGTAATTTCCTATCGGAAGGGTTTTTTCCTTTTTCAAAAACACTCACTTCCTTGACCAAAAATTAAGGGTGAAAAACACCTATTTTTCCAATATTTACAGTATTTTTGGAAATTATGGAAATACGAAGCTAAAAGTACCCAAAATGAGTATTTTTTTTATACATGCTGGTAGGGTATTCCAAAAAAAGTCACCGCAAAAATTTCAACAGGGAGGTTATTGAAATTGAATACTGCATTTAAAAAATCGAAGTTGTAGAAAGAAAAAGTACTATAAACGCGATGTTATTGCTGATTAGTGATTATTGGTGATACGAAACATTTCTCTGCGTCGGACGTAAGGATTCAAAAACGATATTTTCAGTTTCGTATTTCCATCATTTCCAAAAATACTGTAAATATTGGAAAAATAAGCGTTTTTCACCCTTAATTTTTGGGCAAAGAAGAGGGTGTTTTCGAAAAAAAACGAACCTGTCTGATAGGAAATTACACGTAGAACATGATTGTTCATAACCATTTTTCCATTTTGAGGCTTCTCTGAGAAGATATTCCCAAAAGTTTCGATTTTTTTCAAAAATGCTGTAAATTGTTGAAAAATAGGTGTTTTTACCCTCAATTTTTGGTCAAGGAAGTGAGTGTTTTTGAAAAAGAAAAAAACCCTTCCGATAGAAAATTACGCGTAGAACAAGATTGTTCATGACTTCTTTTCAATTTTGAGGCTAATTTGAGGAGATATTCACGAAACCCCGGTTTTCAGCGGACGTTTACCCCTCCCCTGGGGATAGCGGAGGGTTGTGGGAGTGTCCATTTTAGTATGTTGTGTAGTGAACCATAAAAAAATCAAGCTTTAATTTTTGGAGGGGTCAACTCCTAAAATGCCTGGACTATTTTGTTAGTATTCGATTTTTCTGTCTTGAAGATTACGAATTTAAGAGATAAGATTGCCAACAAATATTCGTAAAGTTACAATGATTCATTTTATAAAAAGGAAAACAACCGGAAGATATTTTATTTTAACAAGAAACAAAAGTTTGATTATCATAAGAAAATAATAACGAAAGGGGAAGGGATGAGGGTGTTTAATGCAACCAACCATCCCCAAAAATCGAAAAAATCGATTTGAATCTCGATAGAGAAAAACCACTGTGATTACATAAGAACCTACTTACGTAAAATTTTCATAGTAACTATAAAATCGACTAACTGAACTGAAATCATTTAGTACTCGTATAGGAATACTTATGAACGGTATGAATAGCCACAATATCTTTCGCCTCGGGAAATTTCTTCGCCAACGTCCACTTACTCTGTGCAGCAGGTGACAACGAATAAACGACCCTCTTCAAAGACACATATAATATTTTCTGCTCGTGACCGGTAAATTCGCAAAAATCAGTGTGGAAATTCTGAATACTATTCCACGTTTGAGATGTCCAATTAAACGAAAAAGTACGAGAGGAAGATAGAACGTTGAGCTCGTTGTTGATAATATCTACTTTGATCGGAGGAGGATCTATCCAACATGTTTTTGTATTCGGAGTTCCATTCGGATGAGGTTCGGTTCTCGTCTGTACGTTGAGGTTGAGGCTGACTGGAACATCTGGCAAGGTATTCCACGACTGCAGATCCATATCAAGAAAATCAGCTCTGACGAGTGTTTTATCATGGAGATTTTTGGCTTTCTCGACAAATATTCGATAAAGCCTTTTTCCATCGCTGGTGTACCTCTGCGCAGCCCCTTTTTGATTATTCGACGAAACGGTAACCCAACGATTTACCAAGAAAGAATATTTGAGAATAATTCTACCAACGCAGAAAAATATATCGTCTTTGCAATTCAGCAAGAAATATCGTTGGGTGGTTACCATACGTGAATCGGTAGCTAACGAAATCAATTTACCCGAAAAAAAGTCGTAGACTTGGAAATAGAAAATTTTCTCGATGTTGAAAATAATAAACAGCTTGTCTTCGATGAGGGTACCTCGAGGTTGGCTTATTTTCACACCTGGCTCGTTGCATTGTAAACGTGGAATTTTCAATTGTATCGGGACGATTTCGTTGAAATGAACGTCGGTTATACTCAGTACTCCTCCTTCTTTCAATATAATAAATCGTGGCTGCGGTTTAATTTTCCAGGTAAATTCTCTGTAAGAAGGAACGAGAATATTGGAGGCTAGAATACCGATGAGCTGATTCTTAACGAATTCCAGCGTAGATGATTCGGAGGGATTTTTCGAAGTTGGAGGCATTTCCAGTTTGACGTATGAAGAGTTATCACTCATGTTCATCATGAAATTACGATTTATAAAGTTGGCCAGTTCGAGGGTATGGCGGTGTCTGTTTTCGATATCGTGACAAATCCAATCCGAGCAAAGGTTGAGAATATCTTCGGGATCGTCGATTGTCAACTCGGACGAAGCGAGGATTTCCTGCACAATGATCAAAGGGAAGAATTTAAATACTGGATTGTCGCAGAGCTTTGGTTGCGTGTTGACGTGAATGAGTCGTTTGATCATTTTCCGATATAACGTCGTATGCTTCATTTTCTCGCTGACGAAGTCGAATAGCTCGATTTGCGTACCAGGCAGGAGTGTGGGAACGATTGTCAAAATCATTGAATAACATTTATCGAAAAGGTCGCTGATTTCTAAGACCTTACTTGCTTTGAGTAATCGGATCAGGAGAGTTTCTGAAGTTACCAATATTTCTTCGTAATGAATGTATGAAATTATCGTTTTGAATATTTCTGGATTCATGTCATCGAGCGAATATTGCTTCGGTTTTGGTTTGCTGGGATCATCGGTATCGTCGGAAGATAGCAATTCCTTAGGATCGGTGAAAAGGTCGTAAAAGTATTGGGATTCGGATGATAATTTGATGCGATGGAGATTAAAAAGGTGTCCTTGGGTACTGATGGTGACGTCGCAAAACCATTCCTTGTCCAATGTCTGCTTCCATTTCGTTTCTGGATCGATAGAATTTACGGGATGGTCTGAGAATTTAATATTGGATTCGTCTTTTAATGAGGATTCTGAAAATCACAAAAATATGTTAACTGAGTGGTTATTGAAAGTTAATTAGGGGGGGGGGGGTTCTAGTTTGAATTCTGGTTGATTGAAAAATTTTTCGAGTGTAACTGGATGTGGTTTCGAACCGGTTTCATATTTTACGTAGAAGTACATAACAAAAGAATAGATTTTTGAGACGAGATGGCTTTCACTTGAACTTTCTTTCATTTAAATTTTCTTCAAGAATTTTGACGATTCGAACTATTGAACTGGTTTCGAAAAATGGCGAATCTAATGTGCAGAATTTCAATTCGTCTGCTAAGTATTTTCTGATAAGATTTTTTTTTACACATTTTTATTTCTTTAAAATCCATTGGAAACAAGTTCGAATTTTCCAAACCAGTTTCAACAGTTTACGAACGAAATAATTACCAATTTTTAATCCTGCGTGGCATTTTGTTTAATTTTTTTTTGGCATCTTCGTTTTTCAAGATTTTTTAAGAACTGGTTGAGAACCATTCGTTTGGTCCCAAAAATGAATAAATCGAAAATTATGTGCTCCTAGCGTAGTTTTTAAAAGAAGTCTGTTTGAATTTTCATTTTTTTAAATTTCATAATTATTATTTGAGAGCTGTGGCTGGTTTCTGATAATTAAGATTCGAAAATGGGTCATTATCGGTAGGTACCTATTGTGCGTGTAATTGTTGCTCAAAATTTTTTGTAATTCCTTTTTTATCTTATAAAATTTCTTGACGGTTTGAAAACTATTGAACGGAACCGGTTTTCACAGTTTGAGACTGAAAGAAATGAACAATTTTGCCAACAGACAATATTCTTCCATCAATTTTCATTTTCGAGTTGCCGTATTGTATTTCAAAATTTCTCGAAAATGGTTGGGAATGAGAACTACAGAACCGGTTTCTAATTAAAAATGATTAGAACTGAAAAATCATTTTTTAATATTGCAAATATGATTTCCGTGAGAAAATTTTATTTAAAATTCATTTTTTGGTTTTTTTGAGCAATGGTTGGGAACCATTGAACCGGTTTCAAAAATATGAAAATGAAAAAATGGGTCAAATATCAATAGTGTACAATTTTGTAACAATTATTTTTTTCGTATCATCGTGTTTCAAGATTTCTACGCAACTGGTTGAGAACCACTGAACCAGTTTATAATGATAATCATCGAAAATGTACAACTAATTTTAGCATTGCAAGTGCAGCTGTATTTTTTTAAACGTTTTTTCATAATCAATTTTTTCGATTTTTTAAAAATCGTTTGGAACCGTTGAACCGGTTTTAAAAAATGGCGAATGAAAGAAATGATCAACTTTTATTTGAATCGTTGTGATCCAATAAAAAATCGAAAGTCATTTTTTGAAATTGCGAATGTGATTTTTGCGAGAAAATTTTATTCGAAATACATTTTTTTGGATTTTTTGAACAATGGTTGAGAACCATTGAACCGGTTTTGAAAATATGAAAACGAAAAAATGGTTAAATTTCAGCAGTGTATAATTTTTATTTCGTATCGTCGTGTTTTAAGATTTCTTGGTAAATGGTTGGGAACCACTGAACCGGTTTACAATGATAATCATCAAAAACGGATAATCAATTTTAGCTTTGACATTGCAAGTGTAGCTGTATTTTTTTTTAAATTTTATTCGTAATCAATTTTTTAGATTTTTTGGAAATCGTTTGGAATCATTGAACCGGTTTTAAAAAAATTGCGAACAAAAGATACGTTTTAATCGAATCGTCGTTTCAATGAAGAATCGAAAATAAAAAATCATTTTTTGATATTGCCAATATAACTTTTTTTTCTTTGGAAATTTGGTTTAATAATTCATTTTTTAGAATTTTTGGACATTGTTTGAGAACTACTGAACCGGATTTGAAAGTATGGAAACAAAAAATTCGTGAATTTTAAGCAATAAACGATTTTTGAAACTTTTTTTTTCGTATCATCCTGTTTCAAGATTTCATTAATTAGTTGAGAACCACTGAACCGGTTTCAGAAAAATGAATAGAAAATTGTCCATTTTCAATCTAGAATTATTTGCTGATAACTGAATAAATATGACACTCTGAACTGATTTTTCAAATTTATAAATTAAAACCAGTTCATTGTAAATTCCACTCAAATTTTCTTGTCTTAAATTTGCTAAACAATTGGTTTGGATTCATTACTCAGTTTTCAAAATTTTAAAATAAAAAATAACCCACTTTTTGTTGCTAAACAATTTTCATTTCAAATTTTTTTCGTACCATTTTTTAAAAATTCTCAAGTAACAGGTTGAAAACCATAGACAGGTTTTTAAAATGATGCATAAAAACGATCAATTTTTATATGTAATTTATCAAGTACAAATTCTGCTTGAAAATTGCACATCTCTTCATAATTTCAATTCCTGCAGTTTTTTGAATAATCAACTATGTAATTGGCAACGGTTGAACCAGTTTCAAACCCCCTTGAAAAAATTATCAATTTTAGTTTTGAAGTCAAATTATTTGTGTGGATCTCACTTTGATTGAAAGTCTTTTACTGAACCGGTTTTGAAAAAGAGTAAACAAAATTATACAAAATTCAGTAGGTATCAAATGAATCATTAGGTTTTTGAAATTTCAAAAAATCTTGTTTTTTATGCCTCGAATTTTTAGTTTCATTTGTTAACGAGTTCAAAATCACCCAACCGATTTCAGAAAATTTCAAGAAAAAGTATCGGTATCCAACTTCCAACAAAGGAAATAATGAAGTACTCACTGAAAGTAAATTCTCCATCGTAGTAAAGCAACTTGTTGAAATATTTTTCGACGTTTTCCACCCTGTTCTCCTGGCTACTTCGGTTCAAAGTTAGCACTATCGAATCGTTATCCAAGACGCAATACCGAATGTACCCGTATCGAAATTTCGTCGCATTTACCAAATCCTTCAAATGTACGATTCGTGATTCAAAATCTTGGCAAATCCATTCTGCGCAAATACGAGCAATCGAATCATTTTCCTCGGCCTGAGTCCTGTTATAATAATTTCTAAGTATCCGAACGAGTCCGGCTACCGACACCGATAAAAATTCTTTCTCTTCGCAAGCTTTCCATAAACGATCGGAAATATATTCGGTAACGGTGGGCAAAAAGTAATCATACTTGTGGTCTTCGTTGGTTAGTAGAAAATCATACAATTCGAACATATGCTCGTTGAATCGACTTTTCGATTTTATCTTCTCGTCGACAAATTGTCTAAATATCTCCAAATCGATTTCCATCTTGAGGTAATCCATGTCTTTCAGCAACGATACGAAATTATGCTCGTCCATAGCAGATTTTAAATCTTTACCGTACATGATATCGACGATGAGTGAAAACCTCTCGCTGGTGATTCCGTAATATGATAAATCTCGTTGTATCATACTTTCCCAGCACTTTCTGCTCAATTCTCTGGGAAACGTAGCTTCGTCGAAGTAATTCGATTTCGTCGTTAGAATGACACGATCGAGTAGAAATTCGTCATTTTCGACGCGAATACTAATGTCGCCGAAAATACTTTTTTTCGAGGTTTTCAAGAAATGGAAACCGTTTTCGGTGGATTTTTTTAGTATGAAGATCTTCCACGGTGAAGCGAGAGTTTCTCCGGGATCTTGTTTGGTTTCGTTGTCGTTAGGTTCAGATAATGTGTCCGATCCAGTGTCAGTCATATTTGGAATTTCTTTTTCTGTTGAAAAATAATGCAGTGTTAGATTCAGATATTGAATCGTATTACATAATAATTCGATCTTATCAGCTGATAAGGAATATATTTTTCCTTTTTTTAACCAAGGAGGTTTATATTTTGGACGTTAATGTTCGAATTGCTTATTTTATTCCTATAAAGTAAATTATTGACGGTATGAATAACAGTTTTAACTCACCTTATCATTCACAATGTATGAAGATTGGAGAAAATTTTCGAAGATCGAATGATCTGCAGTAGTTCACAGTCGATTCTTTTTATGAATCTTCTGATTCTAATGGTATCAAAAACGTATTCACTACATTACGTTTAAATCTACAAAATTATCAAGTTTGAAAGTTGAATCGCGTAAAAATTTTCGAAAAAACATTCACCAACGATTTTAGTATGCAAAAAGTTGCATAATATAACTACAAGCAAACTTCGACTTCAGAAAGGCAATGCAATTAACTAATTGATAAGCCGATGTGATAAGATTGGAATCCGAATCCTGCACTTGAGCCTTGAGCTAGAAGGCTGGAACTGGCTGGAACGAAAGAATAATGAATGCTAATGAATGGAACTAATCTGAATTCTTCGACTCTTCGACCTCGATCTCGGGTTTCAATTTCAAAGATCTTTGTTCCTTGGTGCGCAAGCGTAGTATGACTTCGATGTTGACTGTCTCGTTTTCTGTTTCTGTTTACCTGAGCTACATTATTCTTTGCTGCGTGATGATATGATGAGGTGATGATATTTATATATAATCAAAGGATACAACCGGGTACCACTAAAAAAAAAAGTTAGATGAACAAAGTTGCATATCTTAGAAATTGATGGAGCAAATTATGTTTTTTAAAAAAATCACGTAAATTTTTTTAGGGATAATACTTTGAAAACTGAATAAATTTTCATTAGGTATATGACTTTTTGCATAACATGAAAATTGGAGGGGCTACAAAAAATTTTGTACGAAAAAAGTTCTAAAAAATTAAACTAATCAAGGGAATGGAAAGTATCTTGAAAAATGAACAAATTTTGTTCTACAGACTTTTTGCCTAACATCGAAAATAAAGGGACTACGGGGCATTCAAAAAAAGTGGGCTTCAAAAATTTTTCAATTTTCTCAATTTTGGATGCCTCTTGGTCTTGGCCCCTTCATTTTTCATGTTGGGCAAAAAGTCTGCACTCAAAAAAATGAATAATAAATTTTATTCAGAAATAATAATAACGAGGCCCCATTCACAAAATAGGTAAAATTTATTCTAAAAACATAATATTTTTCGCAAAATTGGTAAAATTTATTGCGAAATTGCAATAAAATTTATCTCTATGCAATAAAGTTTAACAAATTTCGCGAATAATTTTACCAAATGTCGTGATAAATATTATTATTTTTTTAGAATAAATTTCTCCAATTTTGTGAATGGGGCCTCGTTATTATTATTTTTTAATAAAATTCATCATTTTTTCGGATAAAGATTTTTTTTCGATAAAATTCATTTTTTTAGGTAAAATTTATTAATTTTTTGAATAAAATTTTTTTTGTTTCCTAACACTTTTTATTTTTTTTCTAATCTTCATTTTTTTCAGTGTGTAGAACAAAATTTATTCATTTTTCAAGATACTATCCATTCCCTTGATTAGTTTAATTTTTTAGAACTTTTTTAGAAAAAAATTTTTGTAATCCCTTCAATTTTCAAGTTATGCAAAAAATCATATAATGAAAATATATTCAGTTTTCAAAGTACTATAATATGGTACTATCCATTCCCATGGTTGAGAAAAAATTTTCACGTGATTATTTAAAAAACTGCATTTGCCCCTTCAATTTTCTAGATATGCAACTTGTTCAACTAGCGGTTTTTTAGTGGTTCCCGGTTATATCCAAAAATGAAGTATGGCAGACTAAAATCGTTTAGAAAAAGGAAATTAAATATTTGCAATGAAAATTTGGTCTGATTTTTAGGCTGGATGGGGAGGATTAGAGAAGGTAAAGTAAGGGAGTTTCCTTGTTCAAAGTTGATAACCTTACTTACCAATTTTATTTTATTTTAAGAAATTCTCCAGAATTTGTCCAGATAGCGAACACCTTTGTTGAAGTTATTTTTAATTCGAAAATATTTTTAAAAATAGAACGCTTCAGTGATGAATTATGTTTTCATGTCACTTATTAAACCTTATTTTCTTTTTCAGATTTTTTGTCGTACTGATTGGAATTCAAAAATTTGGATGGAAAAAATTCGTAGAATGATCTCGGTAAGCATTATTTACGAGTTTATGGTATTTTTTAGATTTACCTATCTACATATTTTTTTTAGTTTGAGAATGTTTCTCATAAATTAATGTAGGTAGCTAGGTACATCTACCTATTCAGTATCGTGGTTAAAGTTTTTCTAAGCAAAATTCTCAAGTTTTTAACATTTTATTCTTTCTTGAAAAGTATTTTCACTCATCGTTTATTTTTTAAAATATTTTAATATTTACATAAATGAACTACATATATACCTACGTTACGAAACGAAGCTAAGGAATATTTGAACATGAATACAATATTTTTACAAATAAATAGATAAATAAAAAATATGCAATTAAAAAGTATATAAGGTTAAATTTAAGACGAATCATACATTTTCGAGTACTGAACTTGGGAACCTTCGAAGTTCGAACTTTCACAAATTAAAGTAAAACATTAAAAATATGACTAGGTACGATTTGAACTTCTACGAAAACTTCATTTCTTCTATTTTTCGATTGTATGGATCGCAACTACATCACTTAAATTATACAATATTTGCTTCAATGTCCATTTATCGAGAACATGCGAATATACGTAAACTCTGTCCTTATTAGAAATACATGCGAAATTTTCCTCTTGTCCAGTAAATTCTACAAAATTTTCATTGGGCCTGCTAACTGGTGAGAAATTTTCATTCGGATAACCAATATACTTCCATGTATGAGTTTTCCAATTAAATCTGTGAATTTTCGATAAGAACATCACACAAAATTCGTTGTCAATGATGTTAGCTCTGATTATTTTGTTCGTGGAATTTTTATATCCGTCAAAATCAGAAATTTTAGGCAGAGCATTCCATTTCTCTTTATAGAAATCGTAAAAACTGGCTTTATAATAACTTTCTTTATCATTTTGCATGAACGTTCGGAATAGCCCTATTCCATCACTGGTGTACTTGACAAACAATTCTGATTTATTGTAGACATACAAAAAAGAAATCCATCGATTCAATTTCGTATCATATTTGAGCACGTTATACTCATCACAATAATATACTTGATTTTTGCAACTCAGGATTGCATAATCTTGACTTTTGGACATTTTTGAATCTGTGGCTAATGAAACCGTTCTGTTTGCAATGAGGGAGTATGATTGGAAATAGAATTGATCTCCGTTATTAAAAAGTATGAACAATTCATAATTGATCGTGGTAGCCGAGTAACGAAATTCAGCTCCTTCAATTTGTGCCAGTTGAATGATATCGTTAAAGTCCGCGTCCACAACGCTCAAGAATTTATACCAGTTCAATAAAAGGAACTTCGGTTTTTTCGGTTTATCCTGAATATAAACCGCGTCTAAAGAAACCAGGGCAGTTGACGATAGCATTTTAGTCAGCTGTTCTTTGACGTATTCTTCCGAAAAAGTTGTATTCAAAGGTATTTCCAGGTGTAATTTATCACTGTCTAGCATGGAGTTTCGATTTATTGCTAGGGCTACTTGAATCATACAATGATACCGGTTTTCAACATCGTGAAAAATCCATCTTGAGCACAAGTCGAGAATTTCATCGGGATTTTTCAATGTCAAATTCGGTATCTCGAGTATTTCCAATAATGTTTCTAAAGAGATATGTTTGAAATTAGGATTTTCGTGAAGTTTTGGCAACAATTCAACCATTTTCTTTGCTAAACCGTTGTATAATTTCGAGTATTTCGCATTATCACAGGTGTGCTGGAAAATGCCGAAAATGTTACTGATGTTAACATTACGAGCAATTTTCAACACCATCAAAAAACATTTCTCGGAGAGGTCTTTCATTTTTAAAAATTGACTGGCTTTCATCAAACTGAGCAAGTGAGATTGCGAAGTGACCTTGATTTTATGCTCGTAAATGTACTGGATTATACTTTGAAACGTCACTGGATCTATGTTGTCGAGGGAATATTCCATCGTTGTTGATTCACAATCAGAGGTGGACTTGTCTCCAGCGTTCGTAGTCGACGATTCGTTTTGATCGGTGAATAAATCTCGAAAATATTCGGATGCTAAGAGCAGCTTGACGCGATGTAATTTGAAAATCGTTCCTTTTACGTTGATTGCCACATCACATAGAATATCTTCTTTCAGAAATGACATCCATTGGTCTATCTGATCAGTATAATGTATCACTCGGTCTCCGTATTTTATGCAGCATAATCCATCTTTCAAATTTTGCGGAAACACTGCAATGAAATGGGGAAAAAAATGTAAAAATCTTATTGAACTGAATTTGAGAAAATTTTGATATAAATATTATTTATTCATTTTCTAATTGAAAACTGAACAAATTTTCTTCCAATGCCTTTTTGCATGACTTTAAAATTGAAGGGGCTACAAAAAATTTACTCAAAAAAATCAAAATAAACAAATAAACAAATCCAGGAAACACCTAGATGGTAAGTAAGTTGAAAAATGAAGAGACAAACGGTTCATTCAAAATAAATTTTGTTCAAAAAATTTCAAATTTTCTCAATTTTGAATGACTCTTAGCGCCTTCATTTTTGATGTTAGGCAAAAATGAAGTGTAGCAGATCACTCACCAGACATCCTGTAATGTAAGAGAATCGCGAAAGATACATATTTGAACATGTGTTACAAACAGAAAATTTGTATTTTTCACAGATTTACTTACCAAAATTGACTTTGCCATGATTGAAAAATAACTTGTTGAAATATTGTTCGACTTCTTTCACTGGGGATTCATCACTTCCCTGATTTTTTTCTAAGAATTTCATTAAATCCGGATTCCAATCACAATATGAAATCAGTCCGTATCGAAATTTGACCACATTCACTAAATCTTTCAAGTGATTTATGCGTGTTTGAAAATCGTGACAGATCCATTTGGCGCAAATGTGACCAATCGAGCCTTTCTCTTGCGAATTTTTACTTTTGTTGAATAGTATTCGAAAAAATCCTTCAGCCGGCAGTGATAGAAATTCTTCCATTTCGTAAATTTCTCGCAAATGGTCGGAAATATGTTGACTGAGAATCGGTAATAAGTAATCGCACGCGAGGTAGTAGTTCAATATCAAAGTGCGGTAGAAATGAAACATCCGGTTTTTTAATTCTTCCTTTTGCTGGATATTCTTTTCGATAAATTTTCTAAATATTTCGAGATCAATTTCCAATCTCATCCAATACATGTCGTGGAACAACTGAGCAAAATTATTTTCCGTCATAACGGTTTCTAATTCCTTTCCGTAAATTATATCAACGATATTGGAAAATCTGGTATCATCGCCATCAATTAAAGCTCCAATTTCATTTGTGAATTCGTTTTCATCGTAATCAGTTACCAAATAGCGTAATTGGTACGATTTTGAAGCCAGTATTGCTCGATCGAGTATATATTTAGTATTTCCAACACTAAAGCGAATATCACCCAGAGGACTGGTTACTGACCGTGGGCACGATGCGGTTTTTAGCAAATCGTATTGCTTGCTGTTTGTATTTTTCAACGAATTGGTTAATTTGAAAATTTTCCACGTTTGATTTGGATTTTCATCTTCGGATGAGGTTTCTGACGTTGTATCGTTCGAAGAGTACGACATTTTCAAGTGTCTACAACAAAAGGATCGTTTTTTCAAAATTAATGATGCGGAATAAAAATATCGAAATGAAACAAAATTGAGCAAAATGAAATAGATATTCGATTAACGAATTCATGTGGAAAATTCTTTAGGTACCTTTCAGATATAGAAACCTGACGTTTTGAATCGATCATAAATATACCTAAGTAAAAATAATGCGTACCTATCTATGAAACAAATCATTAAAATTGAGTAGATTTTCTACTTACTGTAATGGGAATTGGCCTCACAATCACATCAATTAGCTGGCTCGATAGAAACCGTAAAATCCTTGTAAAACCGTTGTCTGATGACGACTCGACGATTCTGTAGATATATTATCGCGAAATACGAGCACAGTCCGAATTTTTTATTGTTCTAAAGTTAGAACTTGAATAATATTGATCATTCGAGTAGGAATTTTATAATCACAATTGAACAAGAAACTTTCGTGCAAATTCGTTGAACTGCGTGAACGTGAGAGAAGATGAGAGAATGATAAGAGATAAAACGAATAATTTTCTGTTTAGAATGGTGGAATTAGGCCCAGGTACAATTATTGCACATTTGCGCATGTCAGTTTCAATAGCAAGTAGGTTTTTAGGTTTTTTCAATAGTCGTTCAATTCCGAACGTACAATGATTTTGAGGCAGAAATTTTTAAAAAATTCACTTTCACCAACTTCTTGGAAGCCATACAAAATTGGTATTTGGGTAAAAATCACTCTTTTCAAAATTTCTATGCCTACTTGGGAACTACTCTAGTCCACTCCCCATTTAAACGAAAGTAGAATTTTTTTGAAAGAGCACGTTTTGAATCCCTTGTTACTAAAAATTTCAACTGCACCAGTTGATTTTGAGATTATTGGACAATTTTTAAGAATTGAGAAAATGACTCTTTTTTTAGTAAAACTATGATTTTAAAATTGAAAAAATTCCATTTTCAGTAAAATTGAGAAAAATAAATTTTCTACTTATTATTATAGGTATACATATCTCCAGATGCTAAATAATTTTGACGTCAATGAAATTTCGATGATCCAAATCCAAATTTATTTCAAGTTCAAAATTGTTCAACTCCATATTTTTTCAATTTTAATTTTATTACAAGACTTAATCCAATTTTAAAAAATTTTCATCAGTCAAGTTTTTTTAAATTTAAATTTTCTCAAAATTTTTCCAACTTGGATTTTTAACATTTTTCTCAATTTCGTAGTTTTGTTATTTTTTAAAATTTCTCCTCATGAGTTGGAAGAAATTTCGGAAAACATGCTGTTGAAAATTTTGTTAAAAAATTAAAAGTAGGAAAAAGTTTTAATAAATTTTCAATTGTTTTGTGGTTAAAAAAATTGAAGAAAAATTTCAAAATTATTTGGAAACAATATTTGATTTTGAAGAAATTATAAAAAAGCCATTACTTACTGAAGTTGTAAAAAATCAGGAAAAATATTTAATGTTTAGATTTTTCCCAATTATAAAAATGTTTTCAATTTGAATCTTCCTAAAAATATTTTTTCAACTTTGGATTTTTAATTTTTTTCAACTTTACGTTTTTCAAAATTTCTTCCAGTTTTGAAAAATTTTTTAATTTGATGGTTGAAAAAATAGAATTTGGAATAAATGTGGACTTGGATCGTCAAAATCCTATTTGCGTCAAAATTATTCATGAGCTACATATTTTAAAATATCGACCTCTCAATACTAAGTCCATGTCCATGCGTTACCTGTTCATCGAATTGATCAATTAACAAAAAAATCTGACGTTTGAAACGAAATTGTGGGCAATTTAAATTTTTTCGACACAGTTCTCTAATTCTCGATATTTTATTCTTTCTGAAAGATTATACAGGGTGTTCCATGAATCGTCTGCCAAACATATTTTTTTGGATATAACCGGGTACCACTAAAAAAAACTTGAGATGAACATGTTGCATATCTTAAGAATTTAAGGGGCAAATGCTGCTTCTAAAAAAATCATGTCAAAATTTTTTTTTGGACCATGGGAATGGATAGTACTTTGAAAACTGAACAAATTTTCACTATATGACTTTTTGCCTAACTCAAAAATTGAAGGGCTACAAATTTTTTTTTCAAAAACAATTTTTAAAAAATCAACTAATCAAGGGAATGGATAGTACGTTGAAAACTGAAGAAATTTTGTTCTGTGCATTTTATGCCTAACGTCGAAAATGAAGGGGCTACGGTTCGCGCAAAATACGTGGGCTTCAAAATTTTTTCGAATTTTCCCAATTTTGAATCACCCTTGGCCCCTTCATTTTTGATGTTAGGCAAAAAGTGTACAGAACAAATTTTTTCTGTTTTCAACGTACTATCCATTCCCTTAATTAGTTTATCAGAAAAATTTGTTTTGAAAATAAATTTTTGTAGCCCCTTCAATTTTCAAGTTAGGCAACAAGTCATGCAGTGAAAATTTGTTCAGTTTTTAAAGTACTATCCATTCCCATGGTTAAACAATTTTTTGACGTAATTTTTTTAGAAGTAGCATTTGCCCATAAATCCTTAAGTTAGGCAACATGTTCATCTCAATTTTTTTTTAGTGGTACCCGGTTATATCCAAAAAAATATGTTTGGCTGACGATTCATGGAACACCCTGTATATTTAGGTACCTTTCGTTTCTTTTTTCAATAAATATTTCTATCTATGCAAAAAAAAAAAATGAACAAAAGGAATATTTAAACACGAACAGGTATTATTGAATAGGTAGGTAGGTAGCTAGGTACATAAATAAAATAGTAAAAAATGAATTAAAATGGTAATTAATTAAGTTCTCAACATCCGTCGAAAATTAATTAGTAGGTGGGCATCGCATCTAAATTATAGCTATAAAGTAAATTTCTACGGAAATATTTCATTTTTGAAGACGATAATCTACTTTTCAAGCGTTTGGATTGCGACCGAATTGCTTAAATTATCCTATATTTGCTCCACTATCCATTCTTCAAGAGATCATTTTTTTGGTTGAGAATGTTGCTCATAAATTAATGCTTAGGTACTTACCTTTTCTTTAGAATTCAATGAATATGACTTGACGATAAAATTCGGCATGTGAGACAGATTAGTCGATAAGTTATTCAAGTTTTTGACATTTTTTTTTCTTTTTTGTGGGGTATTTTCATCCTTTATTTTTTCAATGTTTTAATATTTACTTTACATACCTATATAAAAGAACTACAAAGCCAAGAGAAGATATGTTTGAACATGGAATATATTTTATAAATAAAAAAGTAAATTGAGGAATGAATAGGTAGATAAATAAGAAATATGCCATTAAAAAGTATAGGTACATACCATATAAGGTGAAAATTAAGACGAACCATAGAGATCATCAAGTAAATCACAATCTTCACAAACATAAGTTCACATTTAAAGTATGGCTATGATTTCAACTTCTAGTAAAATTTTATTTCTTCTCCCAAAACGATAATAATATTCTATTTTCCGATTGCATGGATCGCAACTATATTACTGACATTATCCAATTTTCGCTCCAATGTCCATTTATTGAAAACAGGCGAATATACGTGAACTTCGTTCTTATCAGAAATATATAGAACATTTTCCTCGTGCCCGGTAAATTCTACGAAATTTTCATTCGAATAAGAAACAGATTGCCATGTTCGAGTTGTCCAATTGAATTTTTGAATTTTCGATGTGAACATAACACTAAGTTCGTGATTAATGATATCAACTTTGATTGGAACGTTGGTGGATTTTTCATCGGCATCAGATCGCGAATGTTGCATAGAATCGGAAATACTAGGCAGATCAGTCCATTCCTTGTGCTGGAAATCGTAAAAACTGAATCTATAAGACTGTTCCTTATGACCTTCCTTGAACATCTTATATATTCTTTTACCATCACTGGTGTACTTGACAAACGATTCTGATTCTTTGTAAACATCCAGAAGATAAATCCAACGATTCAATTTCGCATCAAATTCAAGTACGTCGTAATTGTCACAAAAATATACTTGATTGTTGCAACTCAAAATTACATAATCTTCACTTTCGGTCATACTAAAATCTGTGGCCAAGGAAACCATTTTATTTGTAGCGAGGGAGTATGATTGGAAATAAAATTGATCGTCGTCATTAAAAAGTATGAATAACTCGTCCTCGATCATGGTAGCCGAGTAATGAAGTTCATCTCCGGTAATTTGTGCTAGTTGGATGATCTCGTTAAAGTTAACATCCACAACGCTCAAGAATTTATCTTCGTTCAACGAAAGGAACTTCGGGTTTTTCCTTTTATTCTCAATACAATCCGCATCTAACGAAACCAGCGCAGTTGAAAAAAGAACTTTGGTCAGCTGTTTTTTGACGTATCTTGCCGAGAAAGTCGTATTCAAAGGTATTTCCAATTTGAATTTATCACTGTCTATCATGAAGTTTCGATTTATGGCTTTGGCTACTTGAATCATACGATGATACCGGTTTTCATAATCGTGAAAAATCCATCCTGAGCACAGGTCGAGCATTTCATCTGGATTATTCAATTTTAAATTCGGTAACGAGAGTATTTCCTTTAACGTTCCCAGGGAGATATTTTTGAAATTAGGAATTCCGTCAAGTTTTGGCCATAATTCAACCATTTCCTCAGCTAAAACGTCATATAATTCTGAATACTTCGCATTCTCACACGCATACTGGAAAACTTCGAAAATATCACTTATGTCGCCATTACGAGCAATTTTCAGCATCATTGAAAAACATTTCTCGAAAAGGTCATTCATTTTTAGAAATTGACTGCCTTTGATTAAACTGATCAATTGGGATTGCGAAATTACCTCGATCTCGTGCTCGTAAATGTACCGAATTATACTTTGAAACGTCACTGGATCTATATGGTCGAGGGAATATTCCATCGTTGTTGATTCAGAATTGGACTTGTCTTCAACATTCGTAGTTGACGAATCGTTTTGATCGATGAATAAATCTCGAAAATATTCGGATGCCATGAGCAGTTTGACGCGATGTAATTTGAAACTCGTTCCTTTTACGTTGATTGCAACATCACAGAAGATACCTTCTTTTAAAAATGACAGCCATTCGTAAGTCTGATTAATAGAATGCACTTTTTGAACTCCGGATTCTATGCAGTATAATTCGTCCTTCAAATTTGGCGGAGACGCTGTAATGAAATGGAAAAAAATTCAAGAATATTAGAATATTGGCCAATATAGGTAGGTACCAAGTACCGAAAATGTATGAATAATAATCGTTTGAAATTTTTAGTTCAATTAGGTGCCTGTTAGTTGAAAAAGTTCAAAATTTCATAGGTACCTACTCTTTTAATTTGAATCTGACGAAATCAACAAAATTGAGTAGCTGTAGAAATCAGTGAAAAATTTACTGATTCAATTTGTGAATTTTCATTTCAGTAATTTTTCACTGATTGGCAGTCAATTTCATTGATTAACAGTGGAATCTCAGTGGAATTTCACTGCCAATCAGTACCGTAACTCAATTCTTTCTATTTCAATTGGCCAATCTTCAGTTTTTGACTGATTCGAATTAAGAGAGTACTCTCTCATTTCGAATCCGTGAAAAATCACTGATAAACAGTCAGAATTGCAGCACAGGAAAAATCAGTAAAATTGACTGATTTTCAGCAATTCAAAGAATTTTACAGATTTTTCAGGTAATTTCATAAATATCACTGAGTTTTCAGTGAATTTTCACTGATTTCCAGTGATTTTCTTTCACTGATTTCCAGTGATTTTATTTCACTGACTTCCTTTTAGTGAAAATTTTTTCAGTGATTTATTACTGTGCTGCAATTCTGACAGTTTTTCAATGATTTTGATAAATTTCACTGATTCAGAAATGAGAGAGTACTCTCTCTATTATAAATCAGTGAAAATTACCGAAAATCACTGAGAATCAGTCAGAATTGCAGCACAGGAAAAAATCAGTGAAATTTTTTCACTGAAAACAAATCAGTGAAAAAACATCACTGGAAATCAGTGAAAATTCACTGAAAACTCAGTAATATTTATGAAATTCACTGAAAAATCTGTAAAATTATTTGAATAATCAGTGAAAAATCACTGAAAATCAGTGAATTTTACTGATTTTTCCTGTGCTGCAATTCTGACTGTTTATCAGTGATTTTTCACTGATTCGAAATGAGAGAGTAGGCACCTATTATACGCAGTTTTGCTCATTTACAATATGAATAAAGAATCACTGAAGAAAATTATTTGAACATACATATTATAATGCTTGCATATGGAAAATTTTTAGGTACTCTTTCATTTTGAATTAGTGAAATGTCACTGATAAATAGTCAAAATTGCAGCACAAGGAAAAATCAGTGAATTTCTTCGAATTTCGGCGAATATTCGATAATTTTTCAGCAAATTTCACTAATCTTTCAAAGAATTTCACTAATTTTCACCGAATTTTAGAAATTTTACTGACTGGTGAATTTTCACTGATTTTCCAAAAAAAATTTTCACTGTTCGCTTTCAATGAATTTTTTTCACTGAATTATCACTGTGCTGCAATTCTGATTATTTTCCAGTGATTTTCGATAATTTTCACTGATTAATAAATAAGAGAGCATGGTTTACAGAATTTACTCACCAAAACTGACGTTGCCATGATTAAAAAGTAACTCGTTGAAACATTGTTCGACCTCTTTCACTTGAGATTCTTCATTTCCTTGATTTTTTGGCAAGAATTTCATTAAATCTGGATTCCAATCACAATATGGAAGCAGTCCGTATCGAAATTTGACCACGTTCACTAAATCTTTCAAGTGATTTATGCGTGTTTGAAAATCGTGACAGATCCATTTAGCGCAAATATGACCAATGGAGCCTTTCTCTTGCGAATTTTCACTTCTGTTGAATAGTATCCGGATAAATCCTTCTGCTGACAATGATAGAAATTCTCTCCTGTGGCAAATTTCTCGCAAATGGTCGGAAATATGCCGGCTGAGTGTCGGTAATAAGTAATCGCATCCGAAATAGTTGTCCATTATCAAAGTATGGTAGAAATCAAACATTCGGCTGTTTAATTTTACCTTCGGCTGGATATTTTTTTCGATAAATTTTCTAAATATTTCGAGATCGATTTCCAATCTTATCCAATACATGTCGTGGAACAACTGGGAAAAATTATTTTCCGTCATAACGGTTTCTAATTCCTTTCCGTAAATTATATCGACGATATTGGAAAATCTGGTATCATCGCCATCTATTAAATAATCAATTTTATTTGCGAATTCGTTTCCATCGTAATCAGTTACAAAGTCGCGTAATTGATACGATTTCGAAGCCAGTATTGCTCGATCGAGTATATATTTAGTACTTCCAATACTAAAGCGAAAATCACCCAGAGGACTAGTTACTGACCGTGAGCACGATGTGGTTTTTAGCAAATCGTATTGCTTGCTGTTTGTATATTCTAACGAGTTGGTTAATTTGAAATTTTTCCACGTTTGATTTGGATTTTCGGCGAAATTCGGGTCGACTGAGTTGCTGGCATTTTCGGATAAGGTTTCTAACGTCGTGTTTTTTGATGGGTGCGACATTTTCAAGTTTCTAAAAAAAATGTCGTTTTTAGAGGTAGGTAATAATGATAAGAAATAGAAATATCGAAATGCAACTTAAAATTGAACAAATTCAATATTCAATTTACGAATTCATGTGGAAAATGAATATTTCTAGGTAGATATCAAATATAGAGACAGAGGCCCAACGATTTGAACAAATCATAATTATGAGTAATGATAATCCGTACCTATCTATGAAACAAATCATTAAAATTGAGTAGATTTTCTACTTACCTACTGTAATGGAAATCGACCTCACAATCACATTAATTAGCTGGCAAGATAGAAACCGTAAAATCCTTGTAAAATAGTTGCCTAATGACGACTTGGCGATGTTCTGCAGGTATACCTACATATTATCGCGAAATACGAAACAATCCTAATTTTTTATTGTTCTGAAGTTAGAACTTGAATAATATTGACCATTCGAATAGAAAAATTTTATAATCACGATAGAAACTTTCATGCAAATTCGTCGAACTACATGTAACGTACGTGAGAGAAGATGGGACAATGATAAGAGAGATAAAAAGAATGATTTTCTGTTTAGAATGGTAGAGAATTAGATCCAGGTACATTTATTGCACATTTGCGCATGTCAGTTTCAATAGCAAGTAGAATGTATAGTCTATTCACTTTGAGAAGGCAACCTCTTAGAGCATCAAATTTCTCTTTGTTAACCAATGAAATTTATTTCCAATTAATTTTTTCCAAAATTCAAGGTACTTCCACACCAGAGAAAATCGTGACGTTTCTCAATTTTATTCAAAAACGTCATTTCTTATGAAAAATATTTTCCAAGACGAAAAATTCAAAATCAAAATGAAGAAAAGTTGGGTTGAAGTCATCGTTGAAGTGCATCTATGTTTTTATTACTCAAGATCTTCATTTAATAAAAATTTAAAATTGTCACGATTGATATCTGGAGTGTAGAGGTACTTTTAGTTTAGAAAGAAAAATTTACTGAAAACTAATATAGTTGGTTAGCAAAGAGAAATTTTATGCTATAAGAGGTTGCCTTCTCAAAGTGAATAGACTGGAATAGACTATAGAATTATTACAGAACATTGCGAGGAAAAAAAAAAAAAAAAAGAAGAAAAGAATGGGTCAGTCCCATTATGGTACGTCATTAGTTAGTTTGATCATTGATTTTTAAAATTATTTTATTCCGAACCTAGAATAATTTTGAGGAAGAAATTTAAAAAAATTCACTTCCACCAATTTCCTGGTTTTGGGTTGTACGATTTTTATTTAGGCTTAAGTATTTCGGATGTGTTGTTTGTGAGAATGAAGTGAAAAAAGTGCCAACTTTCTTCACTCCCTTTTCATCATCTCGTCCCACACCATTCCAGTCATTTTTCTCGAGAGAAAATGTTAAAATGGAAGTGAATTAATTTTTCCACGTTTGTAATAAAATGTCATTATATCGATTCCATTCAAAATTTTTCCTGCATTTTTAAAAGTCAGATAAAATGGGTATTTGGGTGAAAATCATTCTTTTCAAAATTTCTGTACGTAGTTAGGTACTAAAAACTACTCGAATACACTTCCCATTTAAACGGAAATGAAATTGTTTGAAAGTGCATGGTTTGAATCCCTTGTTATCAAAATTTCAACTTGGACAATTTTTAAGAATTGAAAAAATAGCTCTTTTTAGTCTTTTTTAGTAAAATATAATTTTGAAATTAAAGAAAAAGTATTTTTAGTAAAATTGAGAAAAATCAAGTTTCTACCTATTATTGAATTGGTACCATGGTACCTCTAGCTCCTAAATAATTTTGACGCAAGTGAGATTTCAACGATACGATTCCAAATCAACTCAAGTTCAAATTTTTTCAATTCAATTCTAATTTTTTTAAAGCTATACCCAATTCTAAAATTTTTCCAACTTAAAATTTTTCAATTTTTTTCATTTCATTTTTATTAGATATCCACCTTTGAAAATTTCTTCGAATACCTACTTATTGAGTTGAAGAAATTTTGGAGAACATGAAATAAAAAATTTCTTTAAATAATTCAAAGTAAGAAAAAATTTAATACTTTTTCAATTGAAAAAATTTTTGGATAATAAAAATTGATGAAATTGTTTTAAAAATAATGAAGTTGAAAAAATTCTTTACAGCAACATTTTTTCCGACCATAAAATTTTTTTAATTTGAATTTTCTTTAAATTTTTTCAATTTTATATATATTTTTAATTTTATGCAGGTCAAAATTATTTTTAGTAATTTCAAAAAAAAATCAGCTCTACCTATGTTTTTCAAAATTTCTTTCAATTCAGAAATTTTAAAAAATATGAACAAAATTAAAAATCAAAATTGAACAAATGTCGAGAAAATTGAAGTTTTAAACAATTATATAATTGATTAAATTTTGAAGAAATGTAGAATCAAAGAAACTGAAAAATTTAAGTTGAAAAAATTTGAACTTGGAACAAATTTGGATTTGGATCGTCAAAGTCTCATTTGCTCAGTGGCGTCGTCAGAATCGAAAATTGGGGGGGGGGGGGGCAAAAAGGACCGTGTGTTGAACAACTTTTTTTGTTTTTTCGAAGTGGAAAAGGGGGACTGGCTTTTTTCACCTGATAAAAATGGGGAGAGGGTAAAAAGGGAGCCTTCTACCGCACTTTCGTCTCAAGTAGATCATAGAATTGTAATTTTGTTTATATCCGAGCGAAGCTTTGAAAAAATTGGATTTTTAATGTTCTAAAAAGACATTTTTTTCATGTTTTAATGCTTTGAAAATCCCTATCTGATGTAAGTGTAATGTAAATTTATTACAACATACTTTATTTTTGGGGGGGGGGGAGCAACGGGGACCAGAACTCCCTCCATCCTCACCCCTTGACAACGTCTCTGTATTTGCCTCAAAATTATTTAGAAGCTAATTTAAATATCGACCTCCCGAAACTACATAATTGCACTATTTTTAGTTGTTTTGAATTCTCCAGCGAGTTTTAGTTTTTTTTCTCCCCAGTAGATAGACATATACCTATTACCTACTTTCCGATTTCTCTAGGAGGTGTGAAATTGTGAAATAGAATTCAACTTCCCGTCTCTTTTCGAGTAGTTAGGTATGATACCTAAAATTGACATTTGAAACCAAACTGTAGACAAGTTCAATTTTTTCGAAACAGTTCTCTAGTTCTCGATATTTTATATAGGTATTTTATTCTTTCTGAAAGACTATGTAGTTAGGTAGTAGGTACCTATCATTTATTTTTTCTAAATTTCAGTGCAAATAAAAAATGAAGCGGGGGAATATTTGAACACGAACAGGTATATTTCACGAATAGGTACATCAGTAAATAAAAAAATGGTAGTTGATTATAGAACAAAAAATAAAATTAAATGGGTATATTGATCAAGCTCTCAGAACCTTAAAAAATTAATACCTAGGTGTCGCTTTTAAATTATAGCAACAATGTAAACATTCTACTAAAACTTTATTTCTTCTTCAAAGACGATAAGTAATCTAATATTCAAGTGTATGGATTGTGACTACATTGCTGAAATTATCCACTTTTCGCTCCACTGTCCATTCTTTAAAAACTGGCGAATACACGAGAACTTCGTTCTCATCAGAAATGTACACGATTCTCTTCTCGTGTTCGGTAAATTCTACGAAATTTTCATTATGATGAAAAATATCCTTCCATGTTTGAGTTAACCAATTGAATCTTTGAGTTTTCGATGAGAGCAAAACACAAAGTTCGTGATTAATTACATTCACTTTGATAATCTTGTTGTCTTTGGTATTAGATCTGGAATTTTTCCCTACAAAAGAAATTTTTGGTAAAGCGATCCATTTTTTTTCATGAAAATCGTAAAAGCTGGCTATGTTAAGCCATGCTGCAAATTCTCCAACCGTATTATAACAATCTTTTCTGAATACTTTATAAATATTTTTCCCATCACTGGTGTACTTGACAAAAAATTCCGTATTTACGTAAACATCCAAAAAAGGAATCCAACGATTCAAATTCGGAATATATTTCAGCATGTAACATTCATCGCAATAGTATATTTCATTGTTGCAATTCAAAATTACGTAATTCTGGTACGAGTCCATTTTTGCATCTGTGGCCAATAAAATCAACTTGCTTGTAGCGAGAGAGTAGCATTGGAAATAAAATTTCTCGCCAATATTGAAAAGTACGAATAATTTGTCGTTGATCATCGTAGCCGAGTATTGAGAATCTGGTTCATCAATTTGTGCTAATTGAACGATTTCGTTGAAATTCACATCCACAACTTTCAAAAATTTTTCATCGTTCAGAAAAAGGAATTTTGGTTTTCGCCATTCGTTTTCAGCACAATCTGAATTCATGATGAATGAAACGAGCGTAGTTGAAGATAGAATTTTATCCAGTTGTTCTTCGACGTATTTTAACGAATAATTTGTATCCAAAGGTATTTCCAATTTGAATTTATCGTTGTCTATCGTGAAGTTTCGATTTATAGCTTTAGCTACTTCAATTGTGTGATGCAACCGGTTTTCAATATCGAAAAAAATCCATTCTGCGCATAGGCTGACAACTTCATCGGGGGTTTTCAATGTCAAATTCGGTAAAGCCAATATCTCCTTTAAAGCTCTGAGAGAGATTTTTTCAAAATGAGGCTTCTCCTCGTGTTTCGACCATAAGCTGATCACCTTTGCAGCTGAAATGTCATATAACTCCGAATATCTCGCATTTTCACTGGCATACTGAAATACTTCGAAAATGTCACTTACGACGTCAATGACGTCATTACGAGCAATTTTTAGCATCATCGAAAAACATTTCTCGAAAAGGTCATTCATTTTTAAAAATTCACTGCCTTTGATTAAACTGATCAAGTGGGATTGCGAAGTTACTTCGATTTCATGCTCGTAAATGTACCGGATTATACTTTGAAACGTCACTGGATCTATGTGGTCGAGGGAATATTCCTTCGTTGTTGATTCAGAAATGGACTTGTCTCCAGCATTCGAAGATGACGATTCGATTTGATCGGTGAATAAGTCTTGAAAATATTCGGATGCTAGGACCAGTTTGACACGATGTAATTTGAAAATCGTTCCTCTTACGTTGATTTCAACATCACTGAAGATACCTTCTCTTAAAAATGACATCCATTGGTCAATCTGATTAATAAAATGCACCACTTGGGCTCCGGGTTCTGTGTAGGTCAATTCATCTTTCAAATTTGCCGGGAACACTGCAACGAAATAAAAATAATTCAATAATATTAGGACATTGATCAATGAAAATTTATGTATAGTTATCTATCACACTGAAAAAAATGAGAAATTAAAAATAAATAAAAAGTGTTGAAAAAATGATAAATTTATCCAAAAAATTATCAATTTTATCCAAAAAATGATAACAGGGCCTCATTCACAAAATTGGGAAAACTTGTTCTAAAAAATAATATTTATCGCAAAATTTGGTAAAATTCATTGCATAAAAATAAATTTTACCCAATTTTGCGATTAATATTATTTTTTCAGAATAAATTTTGCCAATTTTGTGAATGGTGCCCCTGTATCATTTTTTTGGATAAAATTTATTTATTTGGTTTTTCAGTGCAGAGATCTTACTCTCTCATTCCGAATCAGTGAAAAGTCACTGATAAACAGTCAGAATTGCAGCACAGGAAAACTCAGTAAAATTCACTGGTTTTCAGTGCTTTTTCACTTATTATTCAAATAATTTCATACATTTTTCAGTGAATTTCATAAATATCACTGAGTTTTTAGTGAATTTTCCCTAATTTCCAATGAAAACATTTTCACTGATTTATTACTCTGCTGCGATTCTGTCTCCTTTTCAGTGTTTTTTGATAAATTTCACTGATTCAATAATGAGAGAGTAATTTATGCTTGATTAACAAAAAATTAGGTATCCTTTTTTCAGAAGCGTTTTTCCAAAGGAAGTTGGGGGAGTCAGACTTCCACTGATTTTTTCAAAGCTTTAGATTTTCTCAAGTGTCAATTTTTCGGTAAAATGAGTTCAAAAAAATAGGTAACTAAATTGAATTAAATTCTATCCTGAATCATGGTTTAATTCCTGTTTTATGTGCCTATCCTCAAACATACGAGTTTGGTTGGTAAGTCAACTGAAATGACTCACACGTGATTCCTGTTTCGTTCTTTCCATTTTTTATGGTCTTGGAAAATTTTTTTCCAGCACCATTCACTCGATGATCTCGACTATTGAATTTCAAAATTTTTCATTCAATAATGGCTCCTAATTATTTTTGTCCAAAACGGGATTTCAACGATCTAAGTCCTTTATTCTGATTTCTGAGTTCAAATTTTTTCAGCTCTAAATTTCTTTGATCGCTTTATTTATATTTTTTTTTCAAAATTGTATCCAATTTCCAATTTTAAAATTTTTCCAGCAGTAAAATGAATTCAAACTTTAATTTTCTCAAGATTTTTCCAATTTCGATTTCTTTTATTTTTTTTCAATTTCATGTTCCGAAAAATCCTTTTCGATTTCTTTCATTTTTTTCAATTTCATGTTCCTAAAAATCCTATCTCATTATTTATTCAGAAGAAATTTTAACAAATATGAAGTTGAATTTTTTTAGATTCATAATTTTAAAAAATTGATCAACATTTTAATATTGGAATAAGGTTTCGAATAAGAAGAAATTCAAAGAAATAAGAATTTGAAAAAATTTTACAGTTGAAAAACATATTAGTATCTGTTGAAAAATTTTCCAATTTGGATCTCTACAATTTTTTTTCAAATTCATTTTTTTAAAGATTTCTTCACAACTCAATGAGTAATATAGAAGAAATTTTTAAAAGTAATAAAAATACAAGAGACGCGAACCTATTCTTATTTTGTGTGATTTTTTGGTAAATTCGTATTAGAAAGATTTTGAAAAATGTTTAGCTTCTTTGAATTTTTTGACTTCCTCAAGTTTTTCTCTTCCAAAATCGCCACTGATTTTTTTTCCTTTCTGAGTTTCTACAACGAAACAACGTTTCGAATATCGAATTGGACACAATTCAAATAGGCGCCTGTAAGGTTATTGTTTGAGAACATAAAAAGTCCAAAATTCCACATGATTTTAGTGATTTTTTTTTTTAAAACACAAGGGATCAAGAGACAGGCAGTAAAAATAATTGAAAATATTTTTACAAGTAGGTATCTAGAGAATATTTTTATGCTTATTTGACCTACTCACCGTAACTGACTTCGCCGTGATTAAAAAGTAATAAATTGTCGAAATATTGTTCGACTTCTTGCACTTGAGGTTTGCCACTTCCATCAATGTCCTGCCATGATCTCGTTAAAGGGGCCCAATCACTGTATGGAATTAGTCCGTATCTGTATTTAGCCACGTTCACTAAATCTTTCAAGTGAATTATTCGGTTTCGAAAATCATAACATATCCATTCTGCACAAATACGACTAATCGAGCCCTTTTCGTGGGAATTTTCGCTTTTATTGAATAATATCTGGGTGAATCTTTTAACTGACAACGATAGAAAAATTTTCCTGTCATAAATTTCCAGCAAATGATCGGAAATATGCTCGGTGACTGTTGGTAATAAATAATCGTACGCGTGATGATCGTTCAGTATTAAAATACGGTACAAATGAAACATCTGGGTACTGAATTTTGCCTTTGGCTTGATTTTTTCGTCAATAAATTCCTTGAAGATTTTTAGATCGATTTGCAATCCCATCGAATATATGTCTTCGAACAATTGAGAAAAATTATTTTCCGTCAGAATTATTTCTAATTGCTTTCCGTAGATGATATCGACAATATTGGAAAATCGTGTATTATCGTCGTGGGTCAAATCATTCTTGATTCTATCACCAAATTCGTCTTCTTCATATTGGGTTAAATAGTGACACAAATGGTGTGATTTTGATGCCAGTATGGCTCGATCGAGGGTATATTTCGTAATTCCAACGCCGAAATGAAGATCGCCCAGAGGACTGGATATTGAGAATGTTGTGCTTTTCAGTAAATTGTATTCCTTGCTGGGTGTATCCAACGAGTTGGTTAATTTGAGATTTTCCCACGTTTGATTTGAATTCTCGACTAAGTTCGGTTCGAATGAGTAGCTGGCATCTTCGGATGAGGTTTCTAACGTTGCATTGATCGAAGAGTGCGACATTTTCAAGTTTCTACAAAACAAAACACCATTGTTTAGAGCAAATAATGATATTCTTTTCAAATGTGAAGACTTCATAGGAAGATTTTTGGAAAAAAGCTAAATTTCAATTCGACAATTTATTGTAACTTAAAATTAAAATCTTGGGATTTTTTCAAAAATGAAATTCAATTAATTTCTATCATTTTTTACTTTTTTTTTTCTTCTATAAAGACCCAATGTTTTGAACAAATCATAGGTAAATATTGATAGAAGTACCTATCTAGAAGTAATCCATATCAACGAACCAATAATTAAATGTTGGGATTTCTACTTACTGTAATCCTGAACTCCACTTCAACAGTTGATTTCACATCAATTATGTAGCTGGCTCGGTAGGAAGCATTAAATCCGTGTAAGATCGTTGTTCGATGACGAAGACGTTAAATGCATCGCGAAATTCGAACACAGTCTGAATTATTTTATTCTTTCGGAATTAGAACTCGAATAATTGAACATACGAATACGAATTTTATTATCAGAATTGAATCAGGAACTTGGATACAAAATCGTCAAACGTAAACGTAGATGGGACAAGAAGAATGGGGACAAACCGACTGGTTTTCTGTTCACAGTGGTGAAAATACGTCCACAGCTTTTGCACTCTTGCGCATGTCGATGTCGGTTTAAATACAAGTAGAATTAGGTACAACATGACGAGAGAAAAATTAACATCAATCCTGACTGCTCGTACAATTCAGGTCATTAATTTTTATTTCAAAATATATCTAATATTCAACTTTTCAAACTCAAAATGGCTTCAAGGAGAATTTTGAAAATTCACTTCAGTCAATTTTTGATTTTGGGTTATAAGATTTTTGTTAGGCTTATTTCGGATCGTGAAAGTTAATGTTTTTGGAAAATACAAAAAAAGAGGCAATTTCAGCCATTTTTCTATCTATTTTTGTAGAAGTAGTTCAACAAGCCCTGAAATTTTTTTCACAATTTCAGGGATTTTATAAACATAGTAAAAAATTAGGGATTTTTTCATTTGAAAATTTTAGGTGTGTGATAATCAATACTTAAGTAATGAGGATTATAATATATACTTCATTTTGAGAATAATGGGTAGAATATGCCCTATCAATTAACCATGATTTTTTTGGATGAAGTAAAAACAAACACCAGTCAAATTTTTCGAATCATTTCTCAATTTTTTGATTATTTCTTTCAAAAAAGTACTTATTGTTCATTTTCTAAGTGGAGGAAAATGACGCAAACGAAAGAAATCAAGATCGCTAATCTTCACACATAAAAAACTGAAAACTTTCTATTATTATATCAAATTTTACTTTTTATTTGACTTGAAAAAAACTGAAAACCTCATTATCAATATAAAAATTTTCAATGCGAATTGACTTTTAAATTTATTAAAATTACTTAGAAATTTTGAAAAATGGGAAAAATTAAAAATAAAAATATCTGACTTTTCAACAACTTCAAATATGATGCAAGATTGATACTTGAGAAAATTATTTCATCAATTTTTTAATGTTTAACAAAATAACTAAGTATCAAAAAGTTACAATAATGTCATAAATTTGCATATTATTTTCAATTTACCTTATAAAATTACTAAGAAATTTTAAAAACTAAAAAAAAGAATTTTGAATATCTGATATTTTACTGAAAAGTCAACTCCATAATTAAAATTAAGGTTATATCTTTTACTTGAGATTACTTTTGAATTTATTAAAATTACGTATTTGACGATAGAAAATCATATACTTAACATATCCATTATAAATCGTGTTTTTAAAAGTTTATTGTAGAGGGTAAAATAAAAATTGGAATCAAATTTTGAGATCAATGATTTAAGAAAGAGTATAAATTCAAATCGTACCTTTTTGGAGACGGGACGTGACCAAAGTGACCAGTAGGTTGAAATGTGCTCAAAAATGGTAAAAAAAATTGATTTTTTTTTTTACAAGAATTAATGTAGTATAAAATATATAATTATTATATAATCACAAATGAATCATTAATTCATCACCAATTGAAAAACTTGCAGGCAAAAAAACCCACGTCTTTGATTTCAAAACTCAAAGCTTGTTTCACTCATTTCTTATTGTAGCCCAGTCATTTTAGGTTCGAACCTCCAAAAAATTCTTGCGGTTCTGAATTTCACATTATTTATGTGAAATGGCCTCCCAAACAACATACTAAAACTTGCACCCCCCCCCCCCCAGTGTCCGGCAAACCCTGCAAGAGGGTAAAAACCACCCTGAAAACCAGTTTTTCGCGTTTTCCTCCGAAAAAAAAGGTTAAATCAAAAAATGTCAAGAGTAAAAATATTTTTACGTTGAATTTCCTATAGAAATGTTGTAAAACTTCTTCGAAAATTTTCATTTTTAAGCCATTTTGGCGAGGTTGAAAATGAACGATTTTTCAAAATTCACAATTTCTTTCATTTTACGAAATTTTTTGGCATTTTAGAAAAAAAATAATGAGAACCGAAATTATTTTACATCAAATTTCCAATAGAAGATATCCCCCAGTTTTCGCGAACGAGCAAGGGTGTTGTAAGAAAGAGGGTAGGCGGAAAAGAGGGTGTTTTTCATGGAAATGATGGTGGTAAGATATACCCAGCAAGATTAAAAATATGGTACATGTGATTAAATTTCATTCCATATGAAACTTGTATACCGATATGTAATTGCGAACACATACTCAATTTACCGTCCGGGAGGAGAGGGTGGGTGAATGTTGAGGTGATGGCCTCTTGACCACGAATTTTAACGTGAAATTAAGTAAATTTCACGTGATTGGAGTCGATTGCATATGAATCGACATTGCTAAAAACGAATATGTGTGTGAACTTGAGAAGGGCACGTATGTAATTTTTTTTTTAACATTGGAAAAAATATTAAAAATGGAGCCAAAAAAAACATTTTTTTCAACAGATCCTGCCGTCCATTTACCCGTATGAGGTGTTGCCTCTTCAAAATAAGTTAATGACAGTAGTTTCGGGATGATTTTTGTATGTAACATTCGCGTTTAGCTAAATACCTTGTATAGTATAAGTGTATACATAAAACATTACAAAAATTGGGGGGGGCTTTAGCCCCTTAGCCCCCCCCTTGATTGCGTCCCTAATTCTCCAAAAGTTGCCAAAATTTCAAAAATTTCGAAAAAATTTAAAATTGATCAAAATTAATTTTAGAGTTTCTTTAGTGACAATCTAGACCAAAACACACATTTTTTGTGAAAAAATCGGTGTTTTATAACTTTTTTCAATTTTTCTTCGGAGGAGAAGAAATACTATGAGAAATTAAAAAAAAACTATAAAACATGTATTTTTTCAAAAAAGTTGTGCTTTTTGCTTCGAATAGTCCCTAAATAAACTCTAAAACTGATTTTTAATGAATTTTGATTTTTTTTAAAATTATTTGGCATTTCTGAAAATATTGAATTTTTGGCAATTTCCGAAGAATTGAAGGCTCTTGAGCAGGGCCCTGTCTTGAGCGATCGAGAGAAATAAATCGATTTTGAAATGTTTTATTTCATTTTTCTAGTCTATCCAGCCAACAACTTTTGGAGGGGGTAACTTTTCAAAAATCAACATTTTTAGTTTTTCGGCCCACCCTAAATTGTAGGTATGTATGTACTAAGGTATACAGAAATCGAGTATGATTAATCTGGGTTATTATTTATTTTTATTTCGAATTCTACATGTACAAGTCTTCTTGTGATAAAGCTAATTTATTCGCCACTGCATGAATAACATTTCCCTGTGTAGGTATGAGTAAGTAAGTACCTAAAGAAAAACACCTATTTGAAATTTCATGAGGACAAAAAGAGATTGTTTCAAATTGTTATTTTCAATTTCAGGTTATTTTCACTGGGTAGCTCGTGTCTATACAGTATATAGATATAACATTTCTAATTGTAAGAAAAAAGTGAGAGAAATTGAAAAAAATTAATAAGCGTCGTAAATTGCTTATACAAAAGTAGATAGGTATATTTTTAGGTACACGAAATCAAGCTTCTATAAATCGTACATTACAAGAAATAAAAATGAACAAAATAGGTACCTACAACATTATAAATTATATAAAATACGACCGTCAGTACAGTTTCTAAAATTAAATCAACCCGCAACGATATTCTATTCATCAATCCCTGGAATCGCATAAATCGCTTCGAAGTTCTCCAATTTTCGTTCAAACGTCCATTTATTTTGAAATGGAGAATACAAGTGAACTTCACCCTCGTCAGAAATGAAAATAACATTTTGCTCGTGTCCGGTAAAGTCTACGAAATTATCTCTGAAATTCGAGATTTCAGTCCATTTTCGGGATATCCAATTAAAAATGAAAGTTTTTGAACCGAATGAAATGCTGAGATCTCGATTCAAAATATTCATCGCAGATTTATCGTTTTTATATTTCACTATTTCACTGTCGGGATTAGACATGTCTTTCTGAGTGATAATTGGGATATCCGGCAAGGGAATCCATATTTTACGTTGGAAATCTAAAACATTAACTTTGTTCCGCCATCCGTTAATTTCTTTATCAAAAATGTCGGTATGTATTCTGTATAACCTTTTGCTATCACTTATGTACCATGGTTCAAATCCCTTGAAGCTATCGTGCAAAAAAGTAATCCAGCGATTCAACTTGAAGCAGTATTTTAGTATGATTATCTTGCTTATATAATCCTCACCATCATTATTTTTATTTTCATTGTCCACGTCGTCATCCCCGGCATCGTCGTCATTGTCGTGTTGGTCGTCATCGTCATCATCGTCATCATCCCCGGCATCATTGTCATCGTCGTCATCCTCGTCATCCTCGTCCACCCATAAATAAATTTCTCCATTGCAATTAAAAAGATCATACGGGTTTGGGTGCATTCTTTCATCAACGGCCAACGAAACAATTCTGTTTGATGAAGGATAATATACTTGGAAATAAAATTGATCACCGATATTGAACAATAAAAATAATTTGTCATCGAACATTGTTGCTGCATAATCGAAAACTGTTTCCGTATCACCGAAATGTACGATTTGAATAATCTCGTCAAAGTTCACATCCAGAACGCTGAGAAAATTATCTTTGTTCAAAAACAGGAAACTTGGTCTTCGTTTCATGTTCTGATTACAATCAGAAGTCAACGAAACTAACGCGGTTGAAGATAAAATCTTGGACAATTGTTCTTTAACGTACTGTTTCGAATAATCAGTCGAATTCGGAGGTATTTCCAATTTGAATTGTTCGCTATCCGCTATAAAATTTCGATTTATGGCTTGAGCTACCTCGATGGTGCAATGATAACGGTTTTCGATATCGTAAAAAATCCATTCCGAGCATAAATCAAGAATCTCATCGGGGTCGTCTATTTTCAACTGCGGTAATGCGAGTATTTCCTTCAGCACGTCCAATGAGATGTCTCTGAATTGAGGACTTTGGTCGAGTTTCGGCCATAAACTGATTATTTTTTCGACCAGCGAGTCGTATCGTTCCGAAGATTTGTCATTTTTGCAGACGAATTCAAATTTCTTGAAAATATCGCTGTCGAGATCTGACATCCATGTTGAATTATCTTTTTCGTAGAAATTATTAATTTTTAAAAATTGGAAGGCTTCGGTTATAGTTGTCATTTCAGATGAAGGAGTTGCTCTGATTTCTTGCTTGTAAATGTGGCGAATTATGCTTTGAAAGGTCGATGGATCGATGTGATCGAGTGAATAGTGCAGCATCGTTGATTTGAGGTTCGTGGAGTTGTCTTCGACATCGAGAACCAGCGGTTTGGTCGGATTGGTAAAAATATCGTGAAAATATCCCGATGCTGAGGCAAGCTTTATGCGATGTAATTTGAAAATAGTCCCTTGGACATTGATGGCAACGTCGCAAAAAGTATCTTTTTCTAAAAGTGACATCCATTTGGTGGGCTGATCAATTGGATTTACCAGTCGGGGTCCGGAGTTTATTTTGCATAATTCGTCCTTCAAATCTGACGTAGATGCTGCACAAAAAATAATACGAAGAAAAATATTAGAACATTAAGTAAATATAGGTATTTAACTACCTATCTATTGAATCGAATGGGTCGAAAAAGTTTTTTGATATTGCTAATTTTTTGCTTTATTTGTAGAGTGTCCACAATATTTCAAAATTCAAAAATTATTTTCCCTGAATTTTCCAGGTTTTCAAGGCCTTTTAAATATGATATTCATGAAGCATGGAGGAGAGGGTAATTTTTCGCGTGATGTCTAACCATTTTTTTCCAAAAATCATTAGTTTTACAAAATTTTTAAATTCTCATTTTCCTGCTACAAAAAGACTCGAATTCAATTCTGAAAATTTCCAAACCTTTCTCCTCTCGCACAAAAACCTGCACTGAAAAAAATGAGAAATGAAAAGTAAATAGAAAGTGTTTAAAAAAAAGGGTTAATTTTATCCAAAAAATGACAAATTTTATCAAAAAAAAATCCAAAAAAAATAATAACGGGGCACCATTCACAAAATTAACAACATTTATTCTAAAAAATAATTACCTATTATTATCGCAAAATTTGGTAAAATTTATTGCCTCGAAATAAATTTTACCAAATTTCGCATTAAATATTATTTTTTCAGAATAAATTTTGCCAATTTTGTGAATGGTGCTTCGCTATTATTTTTTTGCATAAAATTTATTCATTTGTTTTTTTAGTGTGAGAACATAAATTTATTGCAGAAAAATTTCAAATAAAAAGGGAAAACTCAAAATTTTGAAAAATGAAACAAATTATGTCAGGATGTCTACCGAATCATGCGAATAAAAATTCGGATTTTTCTGGTCTGAAAATTGAAAAATTTATTCGCGATTTATTGCTCTTCCCTCCATGCTCCGCTCCTCCTATCCCTCTCTCCCCACCCCAAAAAACGTGCCCTTCCAATCTTTTCGGCTTGCCTCAGTAAATGAAAAAGCGATAAGGGGGTAAAATATCAATCCATCACTTTTCCTTCATTGAGCTTTTCCAAAACGAGGCCAATAATTTCGAATTCTCTTTCATTCTCTCATTTCTCTCACCTTTTTTCAACATCGCGACATTTCTTTCTCATCACAACTTTTTAAATTCATAATTTTTAATGCAGAAAGGCATGTATTAAAATATCAAATTTTTGGGCATTACGGTCAACAAAAAATGACGAATACATTTTTTTTCTTGCAAATTTATAACAAAATAAGCAAAGAAACGCTTTTAGGGATGATTTATTTCCTATTCTTTTAGATTTTTGAAAAACTTCAAAGAAAATTCCAAAATTCCTTGACTTTTTCCTGACTTTTCCAAAAGCTTCTCCAGACTACCAAAATTCCCTGACTTTTCCAGGTTTTCCAGAAAGTGACCCTGCTTTATGATATAGTTTGAGTTGAACTTCTCTCAGAAAATTTTTCAACCTCTAACGATGCCTCAAACGTTATCTGAAGTAGTGTATAAAAAAGTAATCTGACCTACTGAACATAAATCTGATGTTCATTTTTTCATTCGATCATTTTTTTTCCTCTAGAATTTTAATCGGGCATCATAACAAAGTTTTGAAATTAAATTTTTTTACTTGAAAAAAATTTCGAATTCAACTTTTTCAAAGAAATGAGAAGATCGAATTTTTAAAAAATTGAAATTTTTAATCCATGTTTCCTCCAACAAAAGTTCAAAATTTCAAAATTTTTCAAAAAAAATTGTTTTTTCTGCTTATTTGACAATGGTTAGTAAGTCGTATTATCTTTATTGAAGACTACAATTTTGTTTTGATTTTCCAGATTTTTTAGGAGTATTTAGGTAAATGATTTTTGTATTTGGACAAAAACGCTGTTTTTGGAGATAATTTGAAAATGAATTTTTTTGTTTTCGCTTCCAAATATGTTTAAATATAAATATCTTGGTACTTTATCTCCAAAAAATTTGCCAAAATCAAGAATTTTTAAAAATTCTGCAATATGATAATGCAACTAACCATTGCCAAGAAAGAAAAAAAATTGAACTTTTGATCTGTTGCTGTAAGGGTTAAACATGGGCCAGGAAATTTTAAATGTTTACGTCTGTTTGAGGTTATTTCCTATCTATTCTTGAAACAGGCCCTTAAAAATTAGGAAAATGTTGAAAATCGCCATTACGTTTAGAAAAATGAGAGGATTGGGAGTTTAAAAACGAAAAATATTTTTTCAAAAAGGGTTTTACCTCAGGGAAAACTGGTTCACGTTCTAGGCATGCATCGCGGAGTGTTAAATTTTTTTTTAGATTTTTATACTTGGTCATGTTTATTTTCTGCTATATTATATACACCTTTGATTCCAAAAAATCCCAAAGTTTATCAAGAGATAGGTATCTGATAGAAAGTACGAGCAAACCTTAAATTGAAAAATGTAATCTATTACGTATTTAGATTCATTAGGTTATTAATCGTCATTAAAATTGTATAATTTATTTGCAAGGTCGAACTGAACAGAGGACAAAAGGAGCAGCTTGACCATCCACCATAATAGATATATGTATGTAATTGATTTTTAGTCGAAAAAATTATAGGCTTGAATCGAAAGAATCAGGAAAAATTTCATTCCATTCGAAAATATTCAATTTCTGTCTCAGAAAATGGTCATACTACGTAATATCGTCATTAAAATTGTATAATTTTATGATTCATTTTGAGCCATTGAGGCGAGGGGGGGATAATTTTCCAAAAAAAAACATTTAATAATATTTATATAATACATACCGAACTTGACTTCGCTGTGATAAAAAACCAACTGTTCAAAACATTTTTCGATTTTTTGTACTTCTGGTGTATCGAGGGTGTTTTTTCGTAATGACTCGATCAGTGGTTCTGATTCGCGAACGCAATATGGAATAACTCCGTATCGATATCTCGTAGCATTTACCAAATTACTCAATTCCTTTACTCGGGTTTGAAAATCGTAGCAAATCCATTGGGCGCAAATACGAGCTATGAGCCTCCTTTCCGACAAATTCTGGCTTTTATTGAATAATATGAGAAGGAATGCTTTGGTCGGCAACGACAGAAACTCTTTCATTTCGTAAATCTGCGCCAAACGATCGGAAAAATACAGGCTGATCGTCGACAATAAATAATCGCTGAGCTTTTCTTGAGAGAATTTCGGCGAGATACTGGTATAAGCGTACAGTTCAAACATACGACAGTCCAGTTGCGCTTTTTGTGAGATATTTTCGTCGATAAATTGCTTAAAAATTTCCATATCCAGTTCCATTCTCATTTCATTCATATCGTGAAACAGTTTGAAGAAATTATCCTCGTTCAAAACAAATTTCAACTCTTTTTCGTAGATTAAATCGACGATGTCGGAAAACCTGGTGCTTTCGTTTTCAACGACTTTGGCGATCATTGCTGCGATTTCGTTTTCGTCGTGGGTTTTCAGGTCCATGGGTTCGAAATAATTCGATTTCGATACGAGCATCGCACGATCGAGCACATATTTATCGATTCCGACGTTGATGCAAATGTCACCGATGATACTGGTTTTGGAATATTTTAATAAGCCGGGACTCGATTCGTTAGTGGTAGTTGGATCGATTTTTTTGAGAAGGTTTGGTTTTATGTCGGCTACGATGGGTTCCGATGAAGTTGACGGTTGCGATTTGACGTCTGGCATCTTCGAGCTTCTGTGAAATTGGACAAGTATAAAAATTGATGAAACGAGAATAAATTTATTAATTGAAAAGTAAAATACTTGATCACATAAATTTAGATTCATGAGCAATTCGCATTCAATATAAATTTAATACTTACGTTCCTATATTTTACCAACTCCTAATATTATTTTTACCAAAAAATGTGATTTTGACGATGTAGGTAAGTCCAAATTTATTCCAAGTTCCAAATAATCTCTAAATGTTTCCAATATGATACCCAATTTTTAAAATTTTCCAACCGTAAAATTTTTAAATTAAAATTCTCTCAATATTTTTTCCAATTTATTGAACTAGGAAAAATTTTGAAAAACAAGGTTGAAATCTTTTTAAAAAATCAGGGCAGGGAAAAATTGAGGTGAAACAAATATTTTACAATTGGAAAAAATCTCAGTAATTTAAAATTTTTTTCAAATTGATATTTTTAAAAAAATCCAATAATTTTAAAACCTTTCTTCAATTTTTTTTAACTTGAAAATTTTCTATAATTTTTTTCAACTTCGAATTTTTTTTTAAAATCTAACTTCATGTTTTTCAAAATTTCTTTTCGTTCATTAATTAATTGGAAAAAGTTTTAAAATAATGAAAATTAAACCGTAGTTAATTTGAATTGCTTTTGAAGTTATTCGAAAGTTTCAGTTGAATGTATCTGAGTACCTACCTACTGAAATTAGTCATGCCTGCTAGCATATATCCAAACCCTACTCGAAACTGGTCCACTCGCTGCTAAATGTCACCACTGCGCTATGCGTGCGCTCGTACGCGTATACATACGCGCGCGTGGGGGGGTAGTTTTCCGTAGTTTAGTGCTATGTATACCGTCGTCGAGCGACTTTCGGCAAACTGCACCGGTGGCTACATGTGTAGAGCGACGGCCTACCATGCGAAAGGTCCCGGGTTCGATCCCCGCTGGCGGATCAATTTTTTTGAAAATTTTTTTCGCCCAAAAATATTTTTTAAAGTCGTTTTTTTGTAAAATTTTATTTTTGTTTTCAGGTTCGATTTTTTTCTCTAAAATTGCACAGTAGAAATTGAGAATTAATTTTTTTCAATTATTCTTTTTCAACATGCTTTTTTTTATCAAATCTCAAGTGGTACGTGGGGAGAGATGCCGCCGAGCGGTACGCGGGGAGAGATGCCGCCGAGCGAAGCGAGGCGGCATCTCTCCCCGCGTACCGCTCGGCGGCATCTCTCCCCGCGTACCGCTCGGCGGCATCTCTCCCCGCGTACCGCTCGGCGGCATCTCTCCCCGCGTACCGCTCGGCGGCATCTCTCCCCGCGTACCGCTCGGCGGCATCTCTCCCCGCGTACCGCTCGGCGGCATCTCTCCCCGCGTACCGCTCGGCGGCATCTCTCCCCGCGTACCGCTCGGCGGCATCTCTCCCCGCGTACCGCTCGGCGGCATCTCTCCCCGCGTACCGCTCGGCGGCATCTCTCCCCGTGAACCGCTCGGCGGCACCTCTTCTACAATTTTTGGTCGCACAATTGGTGCGATTTAGCCTCGATTTACGGAAGTGCCCAGTTTCGAGTAGGGTTTGGATATATGCGAAATTGAAATAAATTAAATTAATGAAAATAAAGAGGGCAATGAACTTACATAAATATTGTTACTTCATTTAGAATTGGTATGAAAGAGACTTGTCTGAAGATTCATGTGAATTGTGAACGAATTCGGAATCACTTCACGACTGAAGTGGCGAATACTTAGCAAATCTTAAAACGATTACGTAAAGGTAACGTTCGGTAAGTTTGAAATTTGAATCTCTCATTTTTTCAATTTTTCAGTTTTCTCATCATTTTAATTTTGGAAGCCCAGGAATCCCAGAATTGGTAAAAATCTACAAATATTTCAGAAATGAAACTTTTTCCAATGATACCAACACGAAGTACGATTTCTCTCATTTTTTCTAATTCAATTCGCCAGATTTTCAAAGAAAGATCATCAATTTCGAAATTTTTCTAATTAAAAATTCAATTTTTCCATTAATTGAGAGATGAGCTGCTCTTTCTCTTCGTTCAATCCGTCTTGGCCTTGATCCCTGAATAATTGTCTCTCGTCACCATTTCCTCAGTACTTTTAGATATGCAACAATTCGATTTGAACAGCGACTGTGACGTCTACTGACAATCCTTAGGTGAATAATTCAAATCAGGCAAAACTTCATGCTTCATTATTACGTGATACATGCGAAAATAACTTTGAAACTCACCTCGAGAATATAATTGAAAGTAGAAACGTTGAAAAATCGCGATTTTCAAGAATTATTTTCTAACGTGAATAGGAATACGTTTATAAAATGAACCATCACGAGACAAACACCAAATGATAACTCGATTACTAAGTGGTGAACAATTGTTTGATGGAGTACTAGTTATAGCTACACAAAACTACGGAGCATTGATAGCCAGACGCCAGTGATTAGAAAGGAGACGAGCAAACGACTGGCGTGAGATGAATGATGGAATGATGCTCGTATACAGAAACAGATTCCGTCCTTTCACGCAAATGCTGTCTTTGTCCCTTTTTCTAGGAATATCTTACAAATGCGAAACCAGTTCGGGACAAAATAACAAAGCTGCACCACACTTCATGCCACATTAGTGTCCCTGCCCCACCACTGATGCCTGTATCTCTCATCGACAAACGTCGTTCAGTAAGAGATTACTTTAAGTATGAAGGGTTGACTATACTCGGAGAAAATAGGAATAGAAAGGTAAATCGTGATGAATTTTTTCTTTACCATTGTGGAAAAATGATTCATGATTCGTGATTCATTTGGAAACCGACGATGAGACGATGAACTTCTACTATTAATTAACATTAAGTACTCTTCCTGAAGCATCCTGGAATTTTATCGCTTGCAAAAATCAAAAAATTCAAAAAGTTTGGAAAAATGTTTGATAAAAGCTTTCTTATACCAATTGCTTTTTTCCTCATTCATTTCGATCAGAAAATAATTTGAATTGAAAATTTCTAAAATTTTGATTTAAGGCTGTACTTTAGCTTCCAAAAATCGCAGAAAATAGGTAATTGTTGATTTTTATTCAAAAATATTTGGTTGCAAATTTTCTTTCTTAAAACTAAAGTTTTTGGTCTACTGATAATACGAAAACTGATTTGTTCAAATGAACGAAAAATACAAGGATTTTTTTTCCAAATTTGAAATTACAGCTGATGGTCAAAAATTATGCGTGCGCAATGCTGCGTTGATCACCTCACTACCACAGGAACACTTCATCAATATCAATATATATTATAAAACTTCAATATATATTATAAAATAGAAGACGTTTTTTTCCTAACGCGATCAATTCAAAACTAAAGTACGAATCCGAAAAGTAAATACACCATCGGAAAGAGCTCGACGAGTAGATGGTTTAAGGCGCAAAAAGTTTCAGAAAAGCTGGCTCCAAAGCTGAGAAAAATTGACTTAAAGTTCCACCCCCTCCTTCCCCTCCCGCCCATCAAGGCAAAAACCAGTTTTTCGTAAATATCTCAAAAAGCGCTGTTCGAATCAAAAATCTGACGACACTCTACCGAAAGCAAATTTTACGGGCTACAATTTCGGTTCTCTTCAATTTTTGCCAAAATCGCTTCGTTTTTGAGATATTCCTCAAAATGTGATATCAATGTACTACCCTCCCTTCCATGATGTAGATAAGTGGTGATGACTCACTCTCGGATTGCCACCTCATAAGTCATAGTTCAAACCCCAACCGGAGAGAATTTTTTTTTCAATTTTTTTTGTGTTAAATAATTTTGTTAATATCGAATTACCCCTAACCGAATCATTTTTTTTTTTAATTTTCAAGGTACCACTTTCCATTAATACCCTCTTCCTTTAATGAAAATCAATAAGACCAAAGTTCAAATCCTATTTGAATAAATAATTTTTTTGAATTTTTTTCATGGTAAATTACCAAATTTTATTAATTAATTATTTTTTTTTCAACTTACAAACTTTAGAACGAATCAATTTTTAAAAAAATACCTCAAGTCGAATTTTTGAATTATAAAAAATAAATTTCAATTTTTTTCAACTTACACAAGTTGAATTTTTTTTGTCTTTAATTATTTTTTAAAGATGAAATTACATCAGCTAAATCGATTTTTTCCAATCTACCACCTTCCATTAATTAAAAATGTCATGTTTAAAACTCCAGGTCGAATCATTTTTTTAAATATCCCTCCCATGAATTAAAAATCCGATCAATTATTTTTTTTTTAAATTTCATGGGTCAAATCAATTATTTTTGAATACTCCCTTCTAAAAAACTTGATCAATTGTACTCAATTTCACATTTTCAACTGCATTCAGCTTAAATTATGAATTACATAGGAACTTTTGTAAAATTTTCTTAGTTCAAATCATTTTTAATTTTTTCAAAAAAAGGTACTTATAGTTACTCAAGTCAAATCATTTCTTCAGTTTCTTTCAATATCCCCTATCCCCTCCCATCAATTAAAAATTCGATCAAATTAACTATTTTTATTTTTTTTTAATTACAGAAGTCGAATCATTTTTTTCTCTCCCATCAGTTGCATTCAATTTTAATTACATGGGTCAAATCAAATTTTAAAAAAATTCCTCTCCCATTAAGTAAAAACTCAATTTTAGTTAAATGTATCCAACTTATTTTTTTTTTCAAAAATTAACAACCTAGGACGAATCTTTTTTCTAACACCACTCCCATTAATTAAGAATTAGGTAAACTGTACTAAATTTGTACATCAAATTTTTTGAGAAAAATTAATTTTTTTATCATTTTTCAACAATTACACAAATCGAATCATTTTTTAAATACCCCTCCCCATTTAAAAGCTTGGTTCCACATAAACATAAATTACATTTTCAACTATTCAAAAATTAACAACCTGGGACGAATCTTTTTTCCAACACCCCTCCCATTAATTAAAAATTAGGTAAACTGTACTACATTTTGTACATAGAAATTTTTGAGAAAAGTGAATGTTTCTATCATTTTTCAACAATTACACAAGCCAAATCATTTTTTAAATACCCCTTCCCATTTAAAAACTTGAAGGGTTCAAACCTCGGATGGAAAGAATTTTTTTCAATTTTTTTGTGTTTATTTATTTTTTAAAGATAAAATCACATTTTTTCTACTTTTTTATGTTTAATTATTTTTTAAAGATAAAATTAAATCAGCAGAATCAATTTTTTCTAATCTACCACCTTCCATTAATTAAAAATGTCAAGTTTAAAACTCCAGGTCAAATCATTTTTTTAAAATATCCCCTAGCATAAATTAAAAATCCGATCAATTAATTTTTTTTAAATTACATGGGTCAAATCAATTATTTTTGATTACCCCCTTCCAAAAAACTTGATCAATCATACTCAATTTGAATTTTTTTTTAAATATCCCAGATTTTAAAATTATTTTCTACTTAATAGCATCAGTTAAATTTTTCTATGCCAAATCATTTTCAATTTTTCTCCTTTTTAAATTACATAGGAAGACAGGTCGAATTATTTAAAAAAAATCTCTCCCATTAATTAAAAACTTTATTGGTTATATACAACTTAAATTAAATAAGTAGTACATCAAATTTTTTGAGAAAAATTAATTTTTCTTATTATTTTTCAACAATTACACAAGTCAAATTATTTTTTAAATACCCCTTCCCATTTAAAAACATGATCAATTGTGTTTCACATTAACATGTAGGTAATTATTACATTTTCAACTACATATATTCAAAATTAACAACCTGGGACGAATCTTTTTTTTAACACCCCTCCCATTAATTAAAAATTAGATAAACTGTGCTAAATTTGAATTTTATTAGTTACCAAGAAAATTTTTTGCCAAAAAATATGGATTTGAACTCAAAGCTACGAATTTCAGTAAATTGTGCTTCAATAGATCAAATAGATCATCAACACTAAGATATTTTAAAATTATTTTCTACTTAAATAAGATCAGTTAAATTTTTCTATGCCAAATTATTTTCAATTTTTTTATTTTTTAAATTACACAGGGACACAGGTCCAATCATTCAAAAAAAATTCTCTCCCATTAATTAAAAACTTCATGGATTGCACTCAACTTGAATTAAATAAGTAGTACATCAAATTTTTTGAGAAAAATTAATTTTTCTTATCATTTTTCAACAATTACACAAGTCAAATCATTTTTTAAATACCCCTTCCCATTTAAAAACTTTATCAATTGTGTTCCACATAAACATAAATTACATTTTCAACTATATTCAAAAATTAACAACCTGGGGCGAATCTTTTTTTTTTAACATCCCTCCTATTAATTAAAAATTAGATAAACTGTACTAAATTTGAATTTTATTAGTGACCAAGAAAATTTTCTGCCAAAAAATATGAATTTGAACTCAAAGCTATGAATTTCAGCAAATTCTGCTTCAATAGATCAAATAGATCATCAATGCGGGCAATCTGAGTTTGTAGGTGATATAGTTCATAAGAACTATTTTTATTGCTTTTTCTCCGGATCTGGGCAATTTCAAAATTTTTTGAAGGCTCCAAAGTAATTCATTACCTAATGTTAATTAAGGAGAGGGTTATTCAAAATATAATAATCCGACCTAGGGTTCAAATTGAGTAAGTACAACTTTTGAAAAAATTGGTCAACTTTTTTATCAATAGGAAGAGATATTAAAAAAACTGATTTTACGGGGCTCAAATTCAATACAATTGATCAAATTTTAAATCATTTAATGGGAAAGGCATTTTAAGAATTGATTCGACCTATGTAATTCAATAAATCTTGAAATTAATTATTAATTGAGTTGTGAAATAATGGAAGGGGACATTCAAAACGAACTAATTTTACCTGAGATTCGAATCGAATACAAATTTCAAAAAATTTATTGACCTCCAAAATTAATTTTTTTCAAATTATTAATTAATCGAAATGTTCTCAAATGAAAGGAATCAATTTTTCAATTAAAAAATAATAAAAATTTCAAATTTTTTCAACTTACAAGGATCGAATAATTTTTTCTCAAATATCCCCTCCCATTAATTAAAAATCCAAACAATTGTATTCAATTTGTTAACCCCAGGTCGAATCAATTTTTTTTAAATATCTCCCTCCCCCACTCATATATCAAAATTCGATAAATAGTACATATTCAATTTCAACTTCAGTATCCACATCAGTATAAAACGAATATACGTCGATTTCCGTCCGAAGGACGGGTTAAAAGCTAGTTCTGTATATACGAGGCGTAGTTGTCAAGTTGACATTCCATTCCATCGGGTCTAATAATTATTTTATTTTCGCTTGAGTTTACGATTTACGAATTTCTGAGGGATAGCGAACAAGATTTTTTCATCGTTATTTTTTTTCGATCGAACGCGTGCATTTTGATTAAATTTTTTTATGTTGATACTTCAAGTCAATTTTCTGGGTAAAGGAAGGGGTTTGCGAAAAAAATGAATAGAACCTAAATTGCGGAGCGTAAAATTTCCTTTCCGCAGAGTCCAATCGGTTTTTTCTAGAAAACTACGCTTTCGAGATATTTTAATCAAAAGTTCAACTTTCATCTTTTATTGGAAATATCTCGAAAACTAAGCTTTCTAAAAGAAAACGAATTTGAACTTTATAGATAGCAAATTTCACGCTCTACAATTTATGTTCTGTTCATGGTTTTTTTTAGGTTTGATTTTCCCAGAAAATTAATTTTTTTGTAATGAACCTTGAACCCTAATTTCAATATTTCCTATTCGTAACAACTCTGAAGTTAATTTTATGAGCACTGGAACACTAGAAGAATCCTACGAAAAATTGTACAGAACATAAATCGTAGAGCGTGAAATTTTGTCTATCGCGTAATAGTTCAGGCAAATGATAAAAAATGTACTAAACCCCCAAAAATTCAATCCTGATTTTTTTTTCACGTTTTACGTTCGTAATGGTCTACTACACAACGTACTAAAATGGGCACCCCCCCCCCCAATAACCCTCTGCTACCCCCAGGGGCGGGGTAAATGTCTGCTCAAAACCGGGTTTTCGTGAATATCTCCTCAAATAAACCTCAAAGTTGAAAAATAGTTATGAACAATCTTGTTCTACGTGTAATTTCCTATCAGATTTTTTTTTTTTTTTCAAAAACACTCACTTCCTTGACCAAAAATTGAGGGTAAAAAACACCTATTTTTCAACAATTTACAGCATGTTTTGAAAAAATCAAAACTTTTGTGAATATCTCTTCAAATAATAAACCGTGTAATTTCCTATCAGACAGGTTCGTTTTTTTTCGAAAACACCCACTTTTTTGCCCAAAAATTAAGGGTGAAAACGCCTATTTTTCCAATATTCACGATATTTTTGGAAATTATGGAAATACGAAGTTGAAAGTACCCAAAATTATACCAGTGAAGAGTAATTTTTCATACGTGCTGGTAGGTTATTCTAAAAAAAGTCACCGCAAGAATTTCAACTCCTATATGTACCTTTAATTATAGGAGAGGTTATTGAATACTGCAATAACCTCCGTTATAATTAATGGTATGCCCCGAAAACTCAGTTTTTTGCCCCTACACCTCACACAATGGCCAGAAACGAATTTTTATACGATATTCGAATAGTAAAGGTCAAACCCCACGTCTTCAAGGGGAGGAGTAGGAGTAGGAGGTGCCATAACATTCCCAATTTTGAGGTTTTTAGAGTTTTTTCTGAATGCTTTTGTCTCTGTGCTCAATATAAAGGATTTTTGAACCATTTAAATAGATTTTTGGATATGGCAAGTCGTCACCTTGACTAATAAAACTAGGAATTTGTAATGGCTCCCAGAGTCCGTTTGGAGATATAGGGTGTTCAAAATTTCTATAAAGTTCTAGCTTTTCTGTATACCTGATGCATTGTCTCTGTTGACATATAGTACGTAGACGTACTACGTAAGTATGTTTTGAAATATTTGATAGATATCCTATATCCGATATGACGCTCAACTTTTCATATTTAATGAATCGCATTGTAATTAGAACCTTCTTACCCCTTCCCGATGAGAGGGTGAGGTGAGAGGGTGAGGTGAGAGGGTGAGTAGTTCAAAAAAATTAAATTTTCTAATAATTACCTATTTTCGCGAATTTTGTATCTACCTATATGAACCGAAGGTAGTTCTAAGGGGTAGCTTATACAGATCTCATTGTATCCACTTGCATCTCTAAGGAGGGGATGCTGCAGAGTGAAAACAATTTATTTATTATAACGTGTAATACCTATGGCTAAATCCACATTTCTGAGGTCGTAAAATACAAAATTTGGCAATATTTTATATTTTTACTTTTGGGAGAATGGGGTATGTGGAGATGGATGGGGTTAAAAGTAAAATTCTGTCTTTTCAGTGTGAAAAATGTGAAATTTTGCGCTTTTGAGGTTGTATTACAATCCATCCTCACCTACCCCTTGCTCCCAAACATAAATACATTGGCAAATTTGTGTTTTACGACCTCAAAAAATGTAGATTTAGACATATTACACGCCATAATAAATACATTGTTTCCACTACACAGGATCCCCTTCTTAGGGATCCAAGTGGAGACAACGGGGCGATTCATTAAATATGAAAAGTTGAACGTCATATCAATCAATATAGAGTATCGAATATTTCAAAATATATACTTATGTCAACAGAGACAGTGTATTAGTTATGCAAAAAAGCAACAAATTTATCGAAATTTTGAACCCCTATATCTCCAATCACGACTCTGGGAGCCTTCACAAATATCTATATTCATTAGTCGAGGTGTCAGCTTGCCATTTCCGGAAACCTAAATGGTTCAAAATCCTTTATAATACGTAAGGAGAACAAAATATTCAAAAATCTAAAAAAACCTCGAAATCGGGAATATTGTGGCACCTGGCTCATTCTATGTCAACTCGACCAGGTTTTGACCTTGGGTCTTCCGATTTCACTCAAAATTTTTTTACGAGTTCTCCTCGATGGTCTAGTGAAGGAATCACCGTCATTCCGATCCTAATCCTTCCGGGGGGCGGGGGGTGGCCCTTGTAATTTTCGTATAATTGGGATGTTTTGCGAAATTGCTTAACTTTGAAGGAGCATATCTCGAGATTGGTTAGGTCTAAGATAAATCTGTTCATGCTGTTTTGTAGAGAATTGAAAGGAGATTCAAAATTGATAATCACTTTTTGAAAAGTTCAAAGTTGAGCTTTTGTGATGGAAGCTCAACTTTCATGATAAGTACAAAAGATGAAGGGCTCCATTAAAAAATCTGAAAAAATTACTATAAAGAGAACTTTTAATGTATTTTTCAACTAATTACTTTTCAAGATGGGATCTCAATACCCCTGGGGGGCACAGGGGTCCTGAATTTTGGTCAAAATACAAAAAAATGGAAAAAGTGAAGTAATATATCGATTTCTACTAATTCGAAGGCGCTGAGTTCGAATATGTGCTTAGTTTTTTCATTCGACCCCTCTGAACCCCCTATCAGCCCCCTAATGAGGTCAAAATTCAAAAAAATGAAAAATAACGTATGACGTGTCGTTTGTTAGGTTTTTGAGGGCGCTGAGTTCGAATATTCGCTTATTTTTGGGATTCGACCCTTTAGTGCCCCCCTAGCCCCCAATTTTGAAGAAACACATTGATTTTTTAAATGATTTAGTAATTTTGGAGTCAGCGTGGAGAACGAAGGAGACGGATCGAGAAAGTAAGTTGATAATCGAGCTCAGCACCTTCGAATTAGTAGAAATCGATATGACACATGCTATTTCCGATTTTTTGCATGTGTTTTTTCAAAATTGGGGGCTAGGGGGGCACTAAAGGGTCGAATCCCAAAAATAAGCAAATATTCGAACTCAGCGCCCTCAAAAACCTAACAAACGACACGTCATACGTTATTTTTCATTTTTTTGAATTTTGACCTCATTAGGGGGCTGATAGGGGGTTCAGAGGGGTCGAATGAAAAAACTAAGCACATATTCGAACTCAGCGCCTTCGAATTAGTAGAAATCGATATATTACTTCACTTTTTCCATTTTTTTGTATTTTGACCAAAATTCAGGACCCCTGTGCCCCCCAGGGGTATTGAGATCCCATCTTGAAAAGTAATTAGTTGAAAAATACATTAAAAGTTCTCTTCATAGTAATTTTTTCAGATTTTTTAATGGGGCCCTTCATCTTTTGTACTTATCATGAAAGTTGAGCTTCCATCACAAAAGCTCAACTTTGAACTTTTCAAAAAGTGATTATCAATTTTGAATCTCCTTTCAATTCTCTACAAAACAGCATGAACAGATTTATCTTAGACCTAACCAATCTCGAGATATGCTCCTTCAAAGTTAAGCAATTTCGCAAAACATCCCAATTATACGAAAATTACAAGGGCCACCCCCCGCCCCCCTGAAGGATTAGGATCGGAATGACGGTGATTCCTTCACTAGACCATCGAGGAGAACTCGTAAAAAAATTTTGAGTGAAATCGGAAGACCCAAGGTCAAAACCTGGTCGAGTTGACATAGAATGAGCCACCTTCTACTCCTCCCCTGGAAGATATGTGAAGCTCGGAAGCAAGTCAATTAATCGGGGTTGACCTCTGCTGTCCGAATATTGTATTAAAAAATTGTTCCTAGCCATTGTATGAGGTGTACGGGCCAAAAAACTGAGTTTTCGAGGCATTTTTCATACATATTGTTGAGTAAAAGGGGGGTAAATTGAAAACTTGGGGCACTTCTAGTCATCGAATTTTAAAAGAAATGACATATTCGTGTTCATGGCGGTCGAAATATACGAATGTTCATCATACCAACTTTCATGCTTCTTTCACTAAACGCCACGTTCTAAAATAAACTTACAGTTTGCAGTTGCACTAAAATAAAGTCTTTATCAAATTATGTTCGTATTGCTAAGTTGTCTTTTGCGAAATTTTTAAATTTTGAGTTACATAATTGATACCTAGTATGTAAGCTATACATGAAAGTACACCTTTAAAGCACTTTTTTATTTTCACTTCGTTTTTAATAATTCATTACTTATAAATTAATTTTTGATTTCAAAAATAGACATTTCTGGACATTTCGCATCCGTATTGATAAGTTTGTTGTTGTAATTCTTGTTGAAAATTGTTGATAATAACCGAAAGAACGATTATTTCCATCCTTAAATAGGATTTTCATAAAAACTATTGATACGCCCCCTATATTGAAAATGGTTCAACTAAAAAATGTAAACAAAACAAAATTTTCTCAACGCCACTATCAATATCAGTACGTAATTGTACATTTTTAAAATGCGGATTACTCTGTCAATAATGAATAAATTTATTTCAAATTTTGTACATAGCTTTACAAGATCATTTTGAAGGGTGTGTCATCATTTTTTTTCCCCACCTACTACTTTTCAACTGCATGATGTATGAGTGAAAAGTGACGTAAATTTGCCAACTTCAGAGTAAGGTAATAAATTCAGCTAATTAATTATTCAAAAAAATAGTGATAAAGCACCATTATTATAACCTTCCTGAACAATATAATCCAAAAATGAAATAAATCCGTTCATTCAGCTTCTCACAAAACGTTATCAAAAATTCTTCATTTTTACCTACTCATTTACCTCTCATTTACCTACTAAAGTACAGCCTTAAATAATAAAAAGTTGAGTACGAACGTACAATGTTTTTATAGTGTTTTTCGTCATAGCGGGAATAAAGTGCTACTTTATTTCCTCTCGCGAATTGCTCGAATACTTAAACTCGCGTTTTATTCCCGCTATGACGAAAAATATCGTATGCAACTCGAGAATAAAGTGATTTTCGACAATTTTGAGCTATTTCCCTCGCTTCGCTCGTGAAATAACCCTCAAAATTCGTCGAAAATCACTTTATTCCCTTGTTGCATAAAATACTATTATTTTAGAAATTTTGAAAATTTAACTTATTTTTCAAAGACGTACATAATTTTAAAACAAAAATTACATCGGTTTTACTTTACAGCAAACGCGTTTAAATAGTGTGCACGTCGATATAACTTATTATTAAAATGACGGATATACATAAGTACGGTAGATATTTTTTTTAAACTGATGACTTTTTGTTTTAGGGAGAACTCATCTACCTACTTTATGACCATTCTTTTGAATTTTTCAATTTTGTAAGGTTATGAAGATGTCATGTGTATTAATTTATGAAACTTTTTCATTTTTTTTTTTTTAATAAATAGGTACACTTGAGGTCTTTAAATTTTGGTCCATAAAAATTAAGACTTTTTTATTTTTAAAAAAATGACTCCCAGCAGTAGGTATAGAAAAATCATGTTGAAAATGTTTGATCAATATTTTCTAATGAATGGTTATTTTACCCACGACCAAATTTACAAGTAAAGAAGTATGCATCAAGTATGAAACTGAAAAAATGGTGCGAACGACTTGATCTTTCCTATTTGACTCATGCGAGTCTCCAATTACCATGTACCTAACCTAATTTTTTCCAAGTCCATATTTTTTTCAAAATTTTAATTTTTTCAACTATTGATATAATAAGATGGTTTTCTCTTCTGGCAGAATTTATTTCAACTCTAATCTTTCAACTTTGAACATTTTTTTCCCGGTTTATTTTTCAATTCAATAATGAAATTAAGTCTACTTTGAAATAATTTTTCAAAAAAAAATATTCAATTTTCGTATTTTTTCTCAAGATAATTTTCAACTCTTAAAATTTTTTTCAACTTTATTAAAATTTCTTTCAAAATTTTTTTTCACCTCTAAAAATTTCATCAATTTTTTTTCGTTATTCGCGTGCCAATTGCCAAACCGCGATATCGCGATAATACAAAAAAGCAATTCCCAACTTAAAATTGTATTCATTGTATTTCAAAACTGCATGTGTTTAGAAAATTTCAACTTTAATTTTAATAAAAAAATTTCTCAACTGTAAAATTTCTCCTTAAAAATTGTTTTCAATATGATATGTAATTTGTTTTTTTTTCTTAAAATAAATATTTTCCAATTTTAAAATTTTTAGGTTAGAAAAATGTTGGAAAAATTTCAAGAAGTGCATGATGAAAAAGTTTCAAGTGAATTTCAATTTTTAAAAATTTTTGAGGTCAAATAATGGAATTTTAGAATTGGAAGTTGAGAAAAAATTAAATTTGATCAGTAAATGTAAAAATTTTAGAGCTGAAATATATTTCAGCAAATTGAAACATTTTGAAAAAATTCTTGGAGCAGAAAAAAATCTCGAGGAAGAAAATTTTGGGGTTGAAAAAAAATTTTAAGAGTCGAAAAAATTGAGAAAAAATTCAAGTGTTGAAAAATATATCGAGAAAAAAATTTAGAGTTGAAAAATACATTGTATCTTGGGAAAAAATACCAAAGTTGAAAAATTTTAGACCTGAGAGAAAAGATTTTGAGGAAGAAATTACCAGAGTTGAAAAAAAATTTCGTTGAACTTGAACAATATCTAGTTGAAAAAATTCTGAGAAAAGAAAAAATTATATCAAAGTTTTAAAAAATTTGAAAATGATAAATGAATTTGGAAAAAAATTGAGTTGCATAGTATTTGGAAACTTGCGTGAAGCAAATAGGAAAGATTTACTCGTTCGCTCCATTTTTTATTTTCTGCATATTCCGAGTAAATTTAGTCGTGGGTAATGAATGAACTAATGATTTTTAGTTGAAATGGGTGGGTACTAGCTACTAGGTACCAATGTAAATCAGTTTATTTAATTTTAATGATTTTTAAAACGTGCAAAATGTATGAAAAAGTGACAGAAATGTAAAATTCAATTAAATATTTTGAAATCGATCGTACTTAGTGTAAGTATTTAATAGACATGTAATAATTTAAAAAAAAGAAAATAGGCTCGAGTATCTGACACAGTTCAGTGATCTGACATTTTAAGAAAAAGTCATCAATATTAGCTGATTTTTTTGTTTTCAATATATGAGACGCAGCCAGGGATACCCGACCATATGTCGGAAATTTTTTTTTCGTTTTTTTGGCTCTTTAAGTAGTACAGACTTGTACCTTTCGAATAGCGCAAACCGCATTAAAAAAGGTTGAGAAATGAATTTTCTATGATTTTTCAAAGTTTGTCAAAAAATGATTTTCAAAAATCAAAGTTTTGAGAAAAACGCAAAACAAAATTTGGAACTGTTTTCAATGAATAAAAAAAAATTATGTTCTGTAAACGACTTTTCTCATTGGAAATGGTTTATTTACGTCCTCTTACATCACTTTAGGTCATTGACCCCTTCCAGAAGTTGCCGGCATCGAAAATCGAAACCATACCATATGTCGGGAATCATCTTTTTTCAAGAAATAATGACATTTTTGGTACAAAATTTGTTTTTTTAATAATCGTACACCACTATAGTTCATTAAAACGAGAAATGAAATCATAGTGCAAGTCAAACAACTTTACAAACCAAACGGTGAAAATCATGCTTTGAAAATTAGTGTTCAACAAATATCCGGATAATCGAAATGAAGAGTTTCAACATGAAAAAATTAAATTTTCGATTTCGATAATCGATTTTTCGATTTCGATAATCGATTTTTCAATTTCAATTATCGATTTTTCAATTTCGATTTTTTGATTTCGATAATCGACCTTTAAATTTTGTGAGGGTTCATGAAAGAATTCGGGAACTCTCGGAAAAGTTCAACCGTTTTCGGAATGTTTTCGGAGCTGTTCGGCAATTTCCGTGTGATATCCGGATAATCCAAATAGTATTTGGTATTTGGATATCCGGATATTTGTTGAACACTACTACGTTTCAATAATAATGAAAGTTGTAAATTTTAACATATTTTTATAAAATTCCGACATATGGTATAGTTTCAATTTCCCAGAGGCCTTCAGCAAAATTCGTTTTTTAACCAAGAAGATGACACTTTTGGGACCTGAACCTATTCTCATATGAAAGTAGAGGGTTCATAGTATACAAATTGATAAAAAAAAAATTTCCATATTTTTGATCATTTTTTCTTAATTTGCGTTTTTCTCGAAATTTACTTTTCCGACATATGGTCGGGTATCCCTGGCTGCGTCTCATATTAAACTATATATTTGGCGATTTTGATCTCTGAAAAGGTATGTACTTGATAAAAAAATCGAAATACCTCTTTTTATGTTTTGAAGTTTTACATTTCAAACTGATGCGAGACTTACCTATCTATCCAGACCTCTAACTGATCTTAAAAATGAAAATAATTCATTGATTGTAATGTAATTGCAGGTAAATATAACTATGTGTAAGCAATATGTATTTTGAAAGTTTGTACAACATATGTAAGTACTTAATGAGATGATTTTACGTTTTTGTTTCAGATTTCATGTCTTGGATGGAAATTTATTATGAGACAAATCAGTCGGTAAGTATTTTATTCAACTAGATTTTTTGAAGTATTTATTTAAAACCTATACCTACTTTTTATTTTGTGAATGATTCCTAGTTTTCAAAGAATAGACTATAAATTCGATATAGGTAGCTAGGTAGGTACCTACTACCTAGGTACTCACTTATGCGCAAAAAAATACAGATATTTACCAAAGATATAATTTTTCGAAGTAATTTCTCACGTTCTTGATAATTTTAATGCTTTTTAAAAAGTAGGTACCTATTGATTTTTTCAATATTATTTTAATTTAAAAAAAAAATGATGAAAAGTAGAAATAAAAATCACCGAAAAAAATTTATATTTTGAATTTATAATACGTATTTCAAAATCAAAATAGCTAACATACTTAGAATACTTACAAATTTGAATACGAGAGCAATTTACGGTACAGTGTTATAGCATAGGTATGTCAAACTGTAGGTACGTCAAATTGTAGGTATAAGCGCGTCATATCTTAGGTACGTCAAATTATAGATATATTTTTAAATAACACTCAACGTCATAACATAGGTATGCCATATCGTAGGTATGTCATATTGTCGGTATATTATAGGGCAGGTTTACCCAGTGTACCACTGTGTATTTGTAAAATTGTTAAAGTAAGTATTAGATATAGGTGTGTGGTGCTTGTGTGTAGTAAAAAAAAATTCCTACCTAAACCTAACCTAGACATGAAGGTACCTATACTGTACTTTGGGGGTTATTCAAATCCCCCCCCCCAAAATACATAAGTAGGTGTGTGTTTAATAAAAAAAAATAATTCCTACCTAAACCTCACTTATACATGAAAGTACTTACACCATTAATGTACTTTGTTTTTTTTTTAGATCCCCAAAAATACACGACTATGTGTGTGTTTAATAAAAAAAAAACAATTCCTACCTAAACCTCACTTATACAAGAAGGTACCTACATCATCTATGTACTTCAGTGATTTTACAGATGCACAGTGGTGCACTGGGTAGACCTGCCCTATGATGTACCGACAATATGACATACCTACGCTTTGGCGCACCTGAGTGTTGACACCTTGTTGTCAGTAAAAAAACACCTAAAAAATGACGTACCTACGACATGACACAGTTACACCTAAGATTTGACATACCTATGAAATCACATACCTAAGTAATGACTCCATCCCGCAATTTACATTTTCATTACAATTTACTTTCATTTTCGATAACGATCGATACACGTTCTTACTCTATTCTTCAATGGTATGGATCGCAGTTATATATTTCGAATTAAGCAATTTTCGCTCTAATTCCCATTTCTTGAGATCTGGCGAATATACGTAAACTTCATTCTCATCAGAAATGTATAGGACATGTTGCTCACGTCCGGTAAATTCTACGAAATTTTTATTCAAATTGGAAATACTCTTCCATGTCTGAGTTATCCAACTGAATGTCCAAGTTTCGGATGAAAACAGAACAGCAAGTTCGTGGTTGATGATAGTCACCCTGGTTGGGGTAATTGCGTATTCCCCGTTATCTAACATAACTGGCATAGAAGTCCATTCATTTCGTTCAAAATTGTAAAAGCTGGCTTCAATAGAACCTCTACTACGTGAATATGAACGATCGTACTCGTATCCGGAGATTTTGTAAATTTTTTTTCCATCACTGGTGTACTTGGCAAAGAATTTTTTTAATGCTACTTTATCATTTAAAAGTACAACCCATCGATTCAATTTCGGGATGTATTTAAGCACGTTATACTCATCGCAATAATATACTTCATTATTGCAACTCAAAATTACATAATTCTGGTTCCAGTTCATTTTTGTATCCGTAGCTAATAAAACTATATTGCTAGTGGTGAGAGAGTATGATTGGAAATAAAACTTCTCGGAGATATTGAAAAGTATAAATAATTCATCATCGATCGTGGTAGCCGAGTACCGAAAATTTTCGTTATCCATTTGTGCCAATTTAATGATCTCGTTGAAGTTGCCATCCGCAACACATAAAAATTCATTTTCATTCAATAAAAGGAACTTGGGTTTCTTCCTTTTCTCAATACAATCTTTATTTATTGAAACGAGAGCAGTTGAGGAAAGAATTTTGTTGAGTTGTTCTTTGATGAATTTTAGCGTGCAATCGATCGAATTTGAAGGTATTTCTAATTTCAATTGATTATTATCCATCATATAGTTTCGATTTATAGCTTTGGCCACTTCAATTGTGGTTTTATACCGAGTTTCAATATCGTGAAAGATCCATTTCGAGCACAAGTCGACAATATCATCGGGATTTTCTAATGATAATTTCGGTATCGCGAGTATTTCCTTTAAAACATCCAACGAGATGTTTCTGTAATGAGGATTTTCGTCGAATTTGGACCATACATTTATAATCTTTTTGGCTAGAATGTCGTACAATTTTGAATATTTAGCGTTTTCATAAACGCACCGAAAAGTTTCGAAAATATTATCAAAATGGTCGGTTTCAGCGATTTCCAACATAATCGACGAACATTTTTCAAAGAGATCATCCATTTCTAAAAATCTGCTACATTTGGTTAAATTGATTAAGCGAGTTTCAGATGTTACCTCGATTTCTTGCGTATAAATGTACTGGATTATACTTTGGAACGTTACTGGGTCCATTTGATCGAGAGAGTACTCCTTCAATGTTGATTCAATGGAGATGGGCTCGTCTTGAGTTTGTAAAACCGACGATTTGTTTTGACTGGTGAATAAATGGTGAAAATACGGCGATGCTAATAACAGCTTGATACGATGTAATTTGAAAATCGTTCCTTGGACATTGATTGCGACATCGCAAAAAAGACTTTTTTCCAAAATCTCCTTCCATCTGTTGCCCTGATCGAAACGGACGATTTGGATTCCGGATTCTATGCGACACAGCTCGTCTTTCAAAATTAATGGAGAACCTGTAAAAATAAAAAAATTCGAAAAATATTAGGAAATTGATCGATAAAAGATTCTTTCTGATTTATGCATTTTCTATGAATCGTCGTCATTCGTATTTTTTGGGGATATAACTGGGTACCACTAAAATACTTGAGATGAACATGTTGCCTACCTTGAAAATTGAAAGGAAAAATACGGTTTCTAAAAAAATTACGTTAAATTTTTTTTTAAACCATGGGAATGAACAGTTGGGTGACTCGAAAAAAAAACATATCTTGGATTTCGACCAAATTTGGTGGAGTGGTTTACTTTGAGTGGGAGACTACCCAAAAAAAAATTGAGCCCGCCAGGTGCAAGGGGAGGGGAGCAGGGGGTGCTCAAAGTGCACCTCCTTTTGAAAAAAACGCAGTTTTTTGTGTTTTTTAGAAAATCAAAATCGTGCGAGGAGCCGTCACAGCACTCAAAAGTTGCGATTTGAGTTTCTACAACACTCCCTGAACCATCGCCGTCCTCCTCCGATCAAAATTCAGACTGCTACCGGGGTCTAAAAGTTGCAGATTGCAATATTTCAATAATCTGAATTTTTCACTAAGCTGGAATGATTTTTTTCATCAAGTAATTGAGCAAAAATTTTTTTTTCGATCACTGAAGTAAATTTTGAAAAAAAATATATAAAAATTTTATGCACCAGTGCAGCCAACAGCGAATCGTAAAATTCCAAAATACAGAATTTATGCCAACTTTGAATTGATTACTTTTTCGCTTGAAAATATTATGAATTTTTTTCACTCACTAGAAGTAAATTTCGGAAATTTTTGTATATCAGTGTAGCCAGTTATAAATTCTACACTATAAAATTTACGTTAATTTCGAATTAATTTTTTTATTGTTCGAAAAATTCACAATAATTTTGTTTTGCGAAGTCTGTATGCGCAGAGGAACGCAAAGGATTCATTGCAAATAAATTGAAAAACCAAATCTTTTTGAAAAAATTCGAAACAAAAAAGGACTATCCTGTTTAAGATTTTCGTCTTTTTTTTAAAAAATTTGGTACCTAGCTGTTCGCGTTCCTCTCCGCATACAAGTTGAGAGGTATGTACTTAAGTTGAATCGATTGTGTATTCATTAATATTTCGCCAAAAACGTATTTGTCTTCAAATTTTTAAAAAAATTGTCTTGTATTTATTTTTATGCCTGCGAGAGATATACCAGTTCTGTTTTTTTTTCAATTTTCTATCGTTCTCTTATGGAGCTGACAGCCTACCAGCTTGGCTTCTCAACAATGGCTTCAAAATCAAAACATACTTCTATTGATCTGATTGAAAATAAAAAGAATACTGTGAACTTTTCAAACGATAAAAAAATTAATTCGAGATAAACGTAAATTTTACCGTGTAGAATTTATAACTGGCTACACTGATATACAAAATTTTCCGAAAAATTTCCGAAATTTACTTCTAGTGAGTGAAAAAAATTCATAATTTTTTCAAGCGAAAAAGTAATCAATTCAAAGTTGGCATAAATTCTGTATTTTGGAATTTTACGATTCGCTGTTGGCTGCACTGGTGCATAAAATTTTTATATATTTTTTTTCAAAATTTACTTCAGTGATCGAAAAAAAAATTTTTGCTCAATTACTTGATGAAAAAAATCATTCCAGCTTAGTGAAAAATTCAGATTATTGAAATATTGCAATCTGCAACTTTTAGACCCCGGTAGCAGTCTGAATTTTGATCGGAGGAGGACGGCGATGGTTCAGGGAGTGTTGTAGAAACTCAAATCGCAACTTTTGAGTGCTGTGACGGCTCCTCGCACGATTTTGATTTTCTAAAAAACACAAAAAACTGCGTTTTTTTCAAAAGGAGGTGCACTTTGAGCACCCCCTGCTCCCCTCCCCTTGCACCTGGGGGGCTCAATTTTTTTTGGGTAGTCTCCCACTCAAAGTAAACTACCCCACCAAATTTGGTCGAAATCCAAGATATGTTTTTTTTTTCGAGTCACCCTAATGAACAGTAAGTACTTTGGAAACTGAACAAATTTTTTGTTTATGACTTTTTGCCCAACTTTAAAATTGAAGGGGCTACAAAAAAATTGTTCAAAAAAATTCTAAAAAAATTAAGTAATCAAGGGAATGGATAGTACCATATACAGAGTGACTGAAAATTACTTCCCCAAAAAATTTAAAATTTCGGTAAAAAATTATTATTGATAGGGTAAATTTTTTTTAGTCATATTCTACTAATATAGATCGTCTTCTAATCTCTGTATAATTTATAACCCGAAAAAATTCAATATTGCGCAATTTTTCCCTTAAACCAGAGCATTAATTCAATAATGCTGAATTAAATCACCTGACTTCAATTTGTGACGCGCTGAAATGCAATCCTCCTTATTTCAAAATTGAACGCGCTGTTTTCAGATTAACAGGGTTCAATTCAAGATTTTGAGGAACTCGTCACCTATCTACAGAAATTCCTAGATTTTATTCCACGCAATTTTTAAATTTCGTTCGACTAGGTTTAGCTATAGCATTGTAAGCAAAAATCAAATTATTCTTCACAAAAAATTCAAAAATGATTGAGAATTTTTGAAGAGGCCTGTGTTCGAATAGTAATGGACCAAGGATGCTGCCAGAGTTGAAATTTTTTGGATAAGTTAATTAGGGAATTTTTGCTAAGCATTTTTTTTTGGGGAATTACTTTTCGGCCACCCTGTAGTACGTTGAAAACTGAAGAAATTTCATTTCGATGACTTTTTGACTAAGATCCAAAATGAAGGGGCTACGGGTTACTGGACAAAATAAAAATGGCATTCAAAATTTCTCAATTTTGAATAACCCTTAGCCCCTTTATTTTTGATGTTGAGCAAAAAGTCTTCGGAACAAAATTTCTTAATTTTTCAACGTACTATCCATTCCCTCGATTCGTTTATTTAAAAAAATTGTAGTTCCTTCAGTTTTAAAGTTGAGCGAAAAGTGAAAGTGAAAATTGGTTCAGTTTTCAAAGTGCTATCGAAGTATCCATTCCCATGGTGGAAAAAAATTTTGAACGTGATTTTTTTTAGAAATGGCTTTCAATTTTTAAAATCGACAACATGTTCATCTCAAGTTTTTTTCAGTGGTCCCTACCCGCGGTTACATCCAAAAAAATACGTAGGTATTGAAAAATGCAACCATCTTCCCCCTCCGGCCATCTTCATGAATTCGAATTACGAAACTAGACAGTATCTCAGGCTAGAAATTTTTTGAATAATTTGTCATTTTTATTGCAATGATAAATTTAACAATGTTTTTATGTGGTGAGAGATGTTATACAGGAATTATCGGTACACAATACACATTTAAATCGAATTAGGAAAATTTGAAATTACTCACCAAAGTCCACTTTTCCATGATAAATAAACAATTCGTTGAAATATTTTTCGACTTCTTGTACTTGGGAGGACTTCATCAAATCTGGATTCCATTTCCCATCGTAGTATGGAAGTACCTCGTATCGATATTTCGCCACATTTACTAAATCTTTCAAATGATTTATTCGGTTTTGAAAATCGTCACATATCCATTCAGCGCAAATTCGACCAACGAAACCTTTTTCCAACGAATTCTCGCTCTTATTCAGCAATATCTGAATGAATCCTTCGCTGACAGAGATGAAAATTCTTTTCTGCGGTAAATTTTTAGCAAACGATCGGAAAAATATGAGCTAACAGAAGGCAACAAATAATCGAACATGTGATCACTGTTTGATAAAATTGCGTACAAATCAAACATATGCTCGTTCAATTCTACCGCTGGCTTGATGGTACCGTTGATAAAATCTTTAAAAATTTTCAAGTCGATTTCGATTTGCATTTTATTCATGATCGCGAACAACTGGGAAAAATTCTTCTTCGATATCACTCGTAAATGTTCCCCGTAGATTATTTCGACGATTTCGAGAAATCGCAAAGAACTACAGTCTTTCATTATATCGTTGATTTTACCAGCGATGTCTTTTTCATCGTGCAGATTGAATTGTTTGAAAAAATAGTTGGATTTCGATGCGAGTATTGCACGATCGATTGTATACTCGATATCTCCAATTTTAAAATAGATATCACCTAGAGTACTTGTTACAGTCGAATTATCGATTCGCAGTAAATTATGGCATTGTTGGTTGTACGTGTCTTGTAACGAGTTGGTTATTTTTTTAACATCTTTCGAATCCCATACTGGAGTCTCGCTGGTTTTCAACTCGACCTCCTCGATGAACTCGACCTCCTCGATGCTTGAAGATTCTGAAGCATAAGATCGATGTTCTGAAGTCGTGGAGTCGCAGTCGGTGCCGTAAGTGCTGTAATCCAAATCGTTCAATGTTTCCATTTCTTCACTTTTCTATGAAAAAAAAGCACTGTGTGAAAATAGATTCAAGACAAAAATGAAGTACCTCTATTGAGTATTATTAATTTCTGACGGTGACAAATTTACCTGCAAAGGCTTAAGATATGAGAATTCGGTATCAAAAATACTTAAGTTTTTGAATCAAACTATTCAAAATAAACAGCTAAAAACCAAACGATTGCAGCTCTCAAAGGACAATTTTATAAATTTTAAATCTGGAGTTCAATCCAATGTAATAAGCAATTCGAAAGAAAGAAGATACATACAAAAATATAAATCGAAACCGAACCGCATATTGTTCGTTTCACTAAAATATCAACCTCACTTTTGTACGAAGCAAATTCTATATGTCAATTGGAACATTATTTTTTTTCTTTTTAATTTTAAGAAAAATAATTTTTTTCTATTTGATGTGAGTAATTTTTTATCTGATTATTTCAAAGAAATTTACTTGATAGAATTATTTTGTACGCTTCGAAATATGTAACTTTGAAATTTCGTTAATTTTGACTAAAAAAACTAGCACTTAATTGATTTTATGCCTTTATTTATAAATCAGTAGATCAACTTGGAAATTTTTAAATGGGAAGAAAGATCAAAATCGTTAAATTTACTATTAAAAAAATGCAATTCTGTACCCTGAATGTAAAAAATATGCATAATTATGCAATCGAATTTCACGTTTTAATTTGGAAAAACGAGCTTTTTTTAGGTTTTTTTATGCGCTCTCAAAATAATTTCCTTGAAAAACAACTCGAACCAACGAACCAAATTTCGAGCTCAAAATGCAAATATCTATTGAAAAATTAACGGTAACTTTTAACTTTTAAGTTTTTCAAGAGAGGGTCCCTGCTGCATAATATTGATATTTCCAAAATTCATGATGACATCATGCACTTCTTAGCGTGGACGAACTATGAAATTATATATTTTTAATTAATCGAGAAATTTACTCGAAAATGAAAAACTACACTCTGAATGTGAAAAATTATCACGTTTAATTGCTTATCTTTTAGTTTGAATAAAGTAGCTTTGAATTTTTTTTATGAGTTCTCAAAATTAATTATTTGAAAAAAATCGAGAGTCGAATTTTTCGTTATCAATGGAAAAATTGATCGAGGTGTAATTGTAGAAAGTCGTACAAGTTAAGGAAAGCACAAAATAAAACTTACCTACAAAATTTTAGAAAAATTTAAAATTCACTCATTTTACCCAAAAACCAAAAGATTACCCCCCCCCCCACCACATTCATTGATCTCCCACAAATCATTGAATTTGTTTCTATAACAATCTCATTAATCATCAACTTTGAGTTCCTGTTGCACTTCTTCCTTGAGAACTCTACATATTTTGGGACACCTAGGAGCAATACGGCCTTTAATTTACTTTTTTTCGAATTCCGAATTAAATTTCTTATCCGAGAAGGATCAATAGGTAGCTTAGGTGCGTATTTCCCAAGATATTTACAAAAAAGCAAGAAATTTTTCAAGTATTTTTTTTTTCGGAAAGTTGATGGGCCACATTAAAAAAATGAATAATATACTTACCTACATAGGTAGTTAGGTACCATTTCCAAAAATTCGTCATCTAATCAAGAAATCAAACTTAGGCTGAGAAGGCAAATTTTGGCTTTTTCGAAAAACAATAAATCAAAATTTCCCAATTTTTCCGTCCTTATACGACCATACAACAATTTACCTTAAAAAAGATGAATACATCCGTCATTTTGAGAATAGAATTTGAATTTTTCCTTTTTTCCTTTTTTAAAAAATTTTCATTAGGGTAACTATGCTCTAGCTTGTCATTAGTGAAAATTTTAGGATCGTGATATCTTGATCCTTGATGACTGACGAATGAAATACTCTGTAGTCTGTAGTTGTAATATGTGCTTCAGAACAACTTTATCTCTTGAAGTATTTTGAGATATTTTCAAAATTTTTCTTCAATTTTTATGAAAACAAATTTGGGTAAAAATTTTGTTGTTGTTTGTCCATTTTTTCCAAAAATTTCTTCTGACATAATTAAAATTTTAAAAAGTTACTGAAACGCGAAATCATTTTCTAAATTTTATCAAAAAAATCATTTTTTTACTCAATTTTGGGTACTTGAGTTTTATATAGTAACTTTCAAAACTCGTAAAAAGCAAAAATTGATTTTTTCGGTGGTTTTTTCAATTTTGGTCCCACCTTTTCACCCCCAGAGGGTCAACTTTGGGTTTGGGGTCAAAATAATTCCAGAAATGGATTCTGAAGCTTTGAGAATCCCTTAAAAGTTACAACTACCTACTTTTAAAAATTATATTTTCATGTTTTTGTTTCAAATTTCAATCCTTGAATGAAGATTCATGAATTTCTGTTGAGACGAACATTTAAAAGACGATTAGTAATACGTGAGTTGATTTACCTATCAGTTTAAAGTAAAAAAGTACTCATTCAATTAGGTATTTTTTCTTGAGCTATCATTTGAAATTTATAAAAAATACCTAGGCATCAAATTAGGTAACGATGAATATCGCATTTGCAAGAAAAAAAGGGCATATAAGATGAAATTTTTCGAAGAATTTCTTAGATTCATGATAAATTTTATTCATATTACTTATTTTTTCAATATTATATTAATCGAGAAAAAAGACAAGTAAAGAAAACGAAAATCACCGAAAGATACTCAAGTATGTATTGAACTAAAAAGTACATTACTTCTTACAAAAAATAAAAATTTTATACTTGAGAAAATGAAAAAGCTTTCATGAAAAAGTAGGTTTAAAACATTGTTCCGTTTACAGTTACTTTAACTTACAATATATTTGAAAATCAAAATAACTAACCGATTATTCTACCTATACGAACTTAAAAAATCTACCTTATTTCAAATAACTACTTAGGTTTCTATGCGATTTAAATTTTTATCAAAAATTAATTCTAATCGTAGAATTAAATAACGAGACTATTCTATTTTTCCACAATATGGATCGGAACTATATTGCTCACATTGGGCAATGTTTTCTTCGATACCAATTTCTTGAGGCCTGGCGAGTATACGCGAATTTCGTTCTCAGCAGTAATGTATACGATATCTTTCTGGCGTCCGCAGAAATCAACGAAATTATTTTTTGGAATAGAAATACTCTTCCATTTTTGACTTTCCCAGTTGAATTTGTAGATGTTTGATGAAAATAAAACACTGACTTCGTGGTCAACGACATTCGCTTTGATTGGAGTATTCGTGATCCCGTGTATCTCTTTCCCATTGGCATCCTTTGTTGTAAATTTCTTCCGAACAACTGGAATATCTTGCAAAGGAATCCATTTCCATTGTTTGAAATCATAATAACTGGCTTTAATTTCAGTCCATTCATCAACTGCTGTTTTTTTGTTCGCAATTATTCTGTAAATTTTTTCCCCGTCACTAGCGTAATTGATGTTTAAACCCCACCAGTTGGTATTCTTATCAAGTAAAATCCAACGATTCTGTTTCACCATATACTTGAGCAGGACGCTCTTATCACAATAGTACACTTTATTATTGCAATTAAAAATTGCATACTTTTCAGCCGAACAAAAATCTGGACGATCTGTGACGTACATTTCAGTACCTATCGCTAATGAAATCATTCTATTCGTAGCGAGAGAGTACAACTGGAAATAAAATTGTTTTCCGATGTTGAAAAGTACGAATAAATCATCATTGATCATGGTAGCCGAGAATGGGCATATTGGTTTTTCTATTTGAGCCAATTGAACAATCTTGTTAAAGTTGCTATCCACAACGCACAAATATTTATCTTCGTTCAATAAAAGGAAACTTGGGGGTTGTCTTTCGTTCTGAATACAAGCTGAATTCAGTGGAACAAGCGTAGTCGAGGAGAGAATTCTAGTCAGCTGATTTTTAACGTATTTCAGCGTGCAATCCTTGAAATTCGAAGGTATTTCAAGCTCCAATTGATCATCATCCATCATATAGTTTCGATTTATAGCTTTGGCTATTTCAATAATAGAAGGATACCGATTTTCAATGTCGTGAAAGATCCATTTTGTGCAATGATCAACGATTTCATCGGGGAATTCTATTTTCAAATACGGTATCACGAGTATTTCCAGTAAAGTATCCAAAGAGATATTTGTAAATTGCGATTCGTGGTAATCTTCTGACATTGCTGACCATGCGGTACTCACTTTTTCGGCTAAGGAGTCATATAACTCCGAATATTTCGCATTTTCACAGGCACACTGAAACGCTTCGAAAATATTTCTCAGATCAGGAAGATGATCCGTAAAAGTCATTTCATGTACAAAAGATGAACATTCTTCAAAGAGACAGTCCATTTTTAAAAATTTACTGCATTTGATTAAATGGAGCACTTGAGTCTCCGAAGTTACCTCGATTTCGTGCTGATAAATGCCTTCGATTAAACTTTGAAACGTCACTGGATTCAACTGATCGAGGGAGTGCTCCATCATCGTTGATTCAGAGGAGCTGGACTCGTCTCGAGTTTGTAAAACCGACGATTCGTTTTGACTGGTGAATAAATGGCGAAAATACGGCGATGCTAATAACAGCTTGATACGATGTAATTTGAAAATAGTTCCTTGGATATTGATTTCAATATCGTAAAACAGATTTTTTTCCAAAATCTCCGTCCATCTGTTACCCTGATTGATCGGATGTGCAATTTGAACTCCGGATTCTCCGCGATTTAATTCGTCTTTCAAATTTGACGGAATCTCTGCAAAAATGAAAAAAAAAACGAAATTATTAAATTAGGAAATTGATCGATTAAAGTTGATTTCTGATTCTCATCCAGTGGCGTCGAAAAGTGAGGTACAAGAAGTGCACTGCACTCTCCCCCAATTCTGGCAGGGGACAACCCCCCAAATTGCATCAGATAAGGATTTACGAAGCATTAAAACATAAAAAGACTTTTTTTGGGCGTTAAACATCCAATTTTTTCAAAGCTTTGCTTGGGCATAAGGCGGAGTGAAAAAAAAAACTTATCTTGGATTTTGACCAAATTTGGTGAGGTGGTTTACTTGGAGTGGGAGACCTCTCAATTTTTTTAAGCCCTCTCAGGGCAAGGGTAGGGGAGCAGGAGGTGCTTAACGTGCACCTCCCTTTGAAAAAAAACGTTGTTTTTTGTTTTTTACGTTAGTCAATCAAAATATTGTGTGAGAAGCCTTCTTAGCACTTCAAAGATGCAATTTGAGTTTCTACATCTTCCTAAACCATCGCCATTTTTCTCCGATCAAAACTCAGACTGCTACCAGGTGGTTGAAAAGTTTCAGATTGCAAAATGCAATATTCCAATAATATGAAATTTTCACTAAGCTAGAATGATTTTTTTTTTCATCGAGTAATTGAACAAAAAATTTTTTTCAACCACTAAAAGTGAATTTTGAAAAAAAAATTGAAAATTTTATCCACCAGTGCAGCCAATAGCAAATCACAAACTTCCAAAATACGGAATTTATAATTATAGACTTTGAAATGATTATTTTTTCGCCTGAAAATATTACGTGTTTTTTTTCAATCACTAGAAGTATATTTCGGAAATTTTTTTGGAAAATTTTGTACTTCAGCGCAGCCAGTTACAAATCGTGACATGCTATACTATGGAATTTACGTTGACCTCGAATTAATTTTTTATCGTTTGAAAAATTCACAATAATTTTGTACTTGACGAAAAAATAATACATTCGAGTTCATAATATCAGAATATTACAATTAGCAACTGGCTGCACAGACGTACAAAATTTTCAATGAAAAATTAAAATTTTTTTATTTCTGATGATTGAAAACAAAATTATTGCGAATTTTCAAACGATAAACAAATTAATTCGAGTTCAACGTAAATTCCATAGTGTAGCATGTCACGATTTCTAACTGGCTGCACTGACATACAAATTTTCCAAAAAAATTTCCGAATTATACTTCTAGTGATTGAAAAAAAAGTAATATTTTCAGGCGACAAAATAATCAATTCAAAGCCTACATATATAAATTCCGTATTTTGGAATTTTATGATTTGCGGTTGGCTGCACTGTTGTATAAAATTTTCAATTTTTTTTCAAAATTCACTTTCAGTGGTTGAAAAATTTTTTTGTTCAATTACTCGATGAAAAAAAAAATCATTCTAGCTAAGTGAAAATTTCATATCATTGGAATTTTGCAAACTACAACTTTTCAACCCCCTGGTAGCAGTCTGTATTTTGATCGGAGAAAGATGGCGATGGTTTAGGGAGATATTGCATCTTTGAAGTGCTAAGAAGGCTTCTCACACAATTTTGATTGACTAAAAATCACAAAAACAGCATTTTTTTCAAAAGAAGGTGCACTTTAAGCACCTCTTGCTCCCCTCCCCTTGTCTCTAGGGGGCTCAAAAATTTTTTGGGAGGTCTCCCACTCAAAGTAAACCATCCCACAAAATTTGGTCAAAATCCAAGATTTTTTTTCACTCCACCCTATTGGGCATGACGAAAATTACAATTCTATGAATTATTTGAGTTGACACTGCAAAAAAGGTTCCTTTCTCGAAAATCCTTTTGTTATTCCAAATCTTTGTACTCACTTTGCACACCCTCCCAAAAAAAAACTTCCGACCCCATTGTTCTCATCCCTCCACCACCTTTACGAGACAATGTTTTGGACTAGAAATTACATTTAGTCTAAGGAGTAGTTACGTCGAGTAAATTTTCACCAACTCACCAAAATTAGCGATTCCATGATGAAACATCAATCTGTTGAAATATTTTTCGACTTCTGGTACTTTTTTCGGCAAGGACTTTATTACATTTGGATCCCAATCGCAGTATGGAAGTATTCCGTATCGATACTTGGCCACATTTACCAAATCTTTCAAAGTTTTAATTCTATTTTCATAATCGTAGCAAATCCACTCGGCGCAAACATTACCAACGGAACCTTTTTCCAACGAATTTTCGCTTTTATTCAATAATATTTGAACGATTCCTTTATTCGAAAAGGATAAGAATTCTTTTCTGTAATAAATTTTCAGCAAACGATCGGAAAAATATGAGCTGATTGACGACAACAAATAATCGAAATCATCGCTGTTCGATAAAATATCGTACAGAACGAGCATACGGTCGTTCAATTCCGCCTGTGGCTTGATGGTTTCGTCGATAAAATCCTTGAAAATTTTCAGATCGATTTCCATTCCCATTTTAATCATGTCGACGAACAATTGGAGAAAATTAGCTTCTTCGATTACGCTTTTTAGATCCTTTCCGTAGATTATATCGACTATATTGGAGAACCTCGAGGCATCTTCGTTCATCAAGTCTTTAATTTCTTCAGCAACGTCGTTTTTACTGTTCAGAGTTAGTTGTTCGAATAAATAGTTCGATTTTGATGCGAGTACTGTACGATCGAGAGTAAACTTGACATGTCCAATAGTAAAGCAGATATCGCCCAGAGTACTGGTCACTTTCGATTTCTCCGTTTTCAGTAAATTATAACATTGCTGGTTGTACGTGTCTTCAGAGATGCAGGTGGCGAAGAAATTTTCCCACGTCTGATTGGAATTCTCGCTGAGGTCCGAATCAGAGTCAAACACGTGGCAGGGAATATAATTAGATGAAAGTTCTGAATCTGTCTCGGTCGAAGAATCCGACGTGGTGGTTGTATTGACATTTTCCTGTGTCTGATTGGAATTCCATTTCTTAATGAGGATCGATGCGAATTTCTTCACGTAACTGGGAGTACTATCATCAGATGAAAATTCCGAATCGGTTTCAGTCGAAGAGTCCGACATCTTCACGGTTCTACAAAAACACATCGTGGAATGAATTATAAACAGAATAAAGTTATTTGAATCGTAAATGAATTATTGTTCATTAATTTCTGACAGAAGTGTATAGAATCCTATAAGAAGTGTTGTAAAATACGAACGTCCAATGACGAACCAAACTACTTAATCGCTAACGTACCTAGCTACATACATTCTTAAATCTGATGACGCCGAAAATTATTTCTCGTTTTATACTGCTCTAATTCCTTTCAACAATACCTATACAAAATGATCATCAATACAAATTGGGTTTTTTACTCACATTGATCGTAACCTCCGGAAAAAACTTCGAAAATTATAGATGGCTTCTTGGACAAAGATGTAATTACTTCGTAAAGCGCATATTATTAAAATATCACACGATTTTGACTTCGACTCTTGACAACAAAATGTACCTTACCAAGACCAACACAATAGTTGGCATTGGAGACGAAAATAACGTGTTATACCTACGGAGGTCCACACTCTACACTCCACAGTGAATAGTGATTTGATATTGATAGGACTGATCCTGATAAGGGACTGTATTATTATGTTGTAAGTTGTAATACAGGGTGTTCCATGAATCGTCTGCCAAACATATTTTTTTGGATATAACCGGGTACCACCAAAAAAAAACTTGAGATGAACATGTTGCCTATCTTGAGAATTTAGGAGGCAAATGCTGCTTCTAAAAAAATCACTTCAAAAATTTTTTTGACCATGGGAATGGATAGTATTTTGAAAACTGAACAAATTTTCACTATATGCCTTTTTGCCTAACTCAAAAATTAAAGGGGCTACAAATTTTTTTTTCAAAAACAATTTTTAAAAAATCAACTAATCAAGGGAATGGATAGTATGTTGAAAACTGAAGAAATTTTGTTCTGTGCACTTTATGCCTAACGTCGAAAATGAAGGGGCTACGGCTCGCGCAAAATACGTGGACTTCAAAAAATTTTCGAATTCTCCCAATTTTGAATCGCTCTTGGCCCCTTCATTTTTGATGTTAGGCAAAAAGTGTACAGAACAAAATTTTTTCTGTTTTCAACGTACTATCCATTCCCTTAATTAGTTTATCAGAAAAAAAAAATGTTGAAAAAAAATTTTTGTAGCCCCTTCAATTTTCAAGTTAGGCAACAAGTCATATTATAGTGAAAATTTGTCAAGTTTTTAAAGTACTATCCATTCCCATGATTAAAAAAAATTTTGACGTAATTTTTTTAGAAGTAGCATTTGCCCCTTAAATCCTCAAGTTAGGCAACAGGTTCATCTCAAGTTTTTTTTTAGTGGTACCCGGTTATATCCAAAAAAATATGTTTGGCAGACGATTCATGGAACACCTTGTATTACGGTGTCGTTGCAACGTCGTGTCGCAATGTAGTTCCTTCACTAGCTCCTAAATCATTTTGACACAAATGGGATTTCGAAGATTCAAATCCAAATTAGGTAATTGGAATTGAATTTCGAATTTCAATTAATTTTTTCAATCCCAGTTTTTTTCAGTTTCTTTAATTCTAATTTAATGATTTTTTCAAACAGTTAAAACTTTAATTTTGATTTTTTTCAATTTCATATTTAATACGTAAGATAGCACGTCCAGAAAAGAAAATCATGTAAAGGGGTCAAAAATCAATGAAAAAGTGGAATAACCTGTTATTTCAGTGGCACTGGCGTACTCGGAGTATTTTTAGTAGGTGAATAATAGGTACATCAGGTATATGTGATTTAAACAATGAGAAATTGAAGAATTGATGGATTTTTGAAACAAACAATTATTATTAGGTGCCTACTTTCTAAATCCGAGTATATCCGAGTCAATAAAATTTAAATTCGAATTTTTGGGGCAGAAATTTTCCTGCAAAAAATTTAAAAATTCGCCTAATGCGTATACATCGAGGTAAAAAGTTGAAACTTGGTAGATATCCTATTTTCGACCTCCCGAATCAAATAGAAGTGGGTATCTATTAAGTTTCAATTTTTTACCTCGATGTATGCGCATTAGGCGAATTTTTAAATTTTTTCCAGGAAAATTTCTTGCCCAAAAATTCAAATTTAAACTCAGAGTTACGAATTTCGGAAAATTGTGTTTTAATCGATCAAATAGGTCATCAATATGGATAATTCGCGATTATAGGTGCTGAAGTGCATATGGGCCATTTTTATGGGGTTTTCTCCAGCGCTGGAAAATTCTAAAATTTTCTGGTGGCTCCGAAACGTCTTGAAACCGCTTTCAATCGATTCGGGAGGTCGAAAATAGGGTACACGCAAAAAAATAATAACAGAAAATGTTAAAAAAATTAGTAAATTTTATTTTAAAAAATAATAACGGGGCACCATTCAAAAAGTTGGCAAAATTTAATCTAAAAATAATAATATTTATCAAGATATTTGATAAAATTTATCATTCAATAATAAATTTTACCAAATATTTGGTAAAGTTTATTATTGAATGATGAATTTTACTAAATATCTTGATAAATATTATTATTTTTAGATTAAATTTTGCCAACTTTTTGAATGGTGTCCCGTTATTATTTTTTAAAATAAAATTTATTAATTTTTTTTTTGAGTGTATATACCAAATTTCAGCTTTTTTTGTTGATTAGATCAAATTTTCATACATCTCGCAGGACGGAGGTAATTTTGAAATTTCAAAAATTCGCCAAAAATCGAGAAATGAACTTCACCACCTGAAATTTTGGATACGGGGTCTTGTTATAATGTACTTTCGATTTTTGTTTTGTTTGGGCTCAAAATTTTACTTCAAGTTGGGATACCTCTCTTGTGAGTAAAAAAGAAACCCCTAGGATGAAATTGACCCAAAATTTCGATTCTGTGTAACCTCGATTTAGAAGAAAACACCTTCGGTTTCTCCTATTCGAATTCTTTTGTTTGCTCGAGGCAGAGAAAGTGTCGAGAAAAGATTACAAGACAACTAATTTTTAATTCAAAATGATCGAATAGTTTTGCATTTGTACTGGTTCTATTCAAATTCAAGAATCAAGAACTGAACTGTTCATATTTGACATGTAAGAAGTGAAGACCAGCGAAAAATGCAGCATATTATTTAGAAATTCATGGTGTTATGGGAAAGGAAAATAAAATAAAATTGTACAGTATTTCTACCATTACCATATCCAGCAGAGCACCAGGAACATTTTCTTTTGCCAGAGCAACTTTGAACAATAAATTGAAAAAAATAGAACTGAATTGAAATTTTCTAGATCTTGAAGTATGGTACCTATCCAGAAAAATTCAGTCATTTTCTCGCATTCGAAGCAATTTTATTACAATTTTCAAAAAAATTGGCATTTTGTGAGGGTAGCCAATTGAAGTGGCGAATATCTTCAATAATTTCGATAGGTACCCAAAAATTTTCAGCTTTTTCCAAAAATTATAATCAAAATTTTCTAGGAAATTCTTTTCTTCAAGATTTTAAAACATATTTTTAAGTTGAAAACTTTTTGGAATTTATTAGGTAGGTATACCTATACATACTCGTACCTACGTCACTTTTTCGTGATATCTACCTACTTTTTTTTACCTTTTTTTAAAAAATTACGCATCTATAGGAAACAATTATTTTAAATTCATCTTGAATACTTACTTAATTATCCGTCAAATTCACTTCTCAATTTTATTAATGAAAGACAATGTGTTCATCGAGTTTTCAAAATATTCATAACATTTTTATTTTCAATCTGTTTCGAGAGATTTTAATTGAAAACATTCAAAAAAATAGGAACTGAACATAAATGATTAATGGCCTATCAAAAACAATGCCAGTAATCCATATTTAAAAAACACAAATGTCTTTTTAAAAAATAGAAATTAACACAAAATTAAAATGATATTGTAAATGAACATTCAGCAAACAAAATAAAATTTGAAATAAAGCTTAGGTAAGTGAATTAAGAAAAAAAAAGCGATACTTAGGTACATTTATAAAAATTTTAAAATTCAAACAATTCAAATACATAATAGATTAGGTGGGTATAAATAAAAAAACACAAGATATTAATCTTCAATAATAATATCCTAATTACCAACTTTATGAATGGCAACTACATAACCCTTTATGTCTAATCTTCGCTCTTGTATCCATTCATCTTGAACAGGCGAGTATGAGTAAACTTTATTCTCATTGGAAACATATAAAACATTCTGCCCTCTGCTGTTGAATTCCTCAAAATTCTCTTCAAAATTGGAAATAGAAGTCCATGTTTGAGATATCCAACTGAATATGAAAGTTTCCGACGTAAACAGTACGCTAAGTTCGCGTTTAATGATATTCGCCCTATTTTTAAAAGGCTCAACAACAACAGGTATTTCTGGCAAGATTATCCAAGCATTTTCCTCGAAATCGTAATAACTGGCACTGTTAGTCCATTTTTCAGTTTCTTCATCATAATCGGCAAATATTTTGTATAATTTTTCTCCATCGCTCGTATATTGCTTCTTGCGTCCTACGTCGTTGATCAAAAATGTAACCCATCGGTTCAATTTGTCGGAATATTTCAAGAGGATTTCATTATTGCAGAAATAGATCTCATTTTTGCAATGTAAGATTTTGAAATTTTTTTTTAGATCCATTCGCGTATCGGTTGCCAAAAAAATCATCTTGCGTGAAAAAATATGATACATTTGGAAATAAAATTTGCCTCCGAGTTTGAAGAGTACGAATAACTCATTTTCAACCAAAGTAGCCGACGAATAAAGAGAAGAAATCTGAGGCACGTGTGCGATTTGAATGATCTCGTTGAAATTCGCATCTACAACGCATAATAAATCGTTTTTGTTTACTAGAAGGAAACATGGTTTCTGATCATCATTCTGAATGTTGTCCGTATTCAAAGGAACCAGCGCACTTGATGATAAAATACCTATCAATTCTTGTTTAACGTCGTGCTGAGAATAATCGATCAAATTCGAGGTTATTTCCAATTTTGGTTGTTCACTAGTCATCATGAAATTTCGATTTATTGCTTTGGCCACTTCGACTATACATTTGTATCGGTTCTGAATGTCGTGGAAGATCCATTTGGAGCATAAATCGAGCACTTCGTCGGTACTGTCGATTTTCAATTCGGGCAGTGCGACTATTTCCTTTAGAATATCCAACGAGATGTTTACGAATTGAGCATTTTCGTCGAGTTTTGGCCACAAAACGATGATTTTCTCGACTATCAAGTTGTACGCTTCTGAATATTTTTCGTTTTCGTAGACGTACTCGAATGACTCGAAAATGTCGGCGGATAGATCGCGAGAAATTTCCACCAGTTTCGAGGAGCACATGGCAAATAGGTTATCCATTTTCAAAAATTTACTACCTTTGAGTAAATTGATCAGATGAGTGGCCGAAGTTACTTCGATTTGCTGTCTGTAAATGTACTCAACTATAGATTCAAATGTAACTGGATCGATCTGATCGAGCGAATGTTCACTAATTTCTAATTTGCCGTCGGATTTGTCAATTTCCAGAGCTAGCGATGCGCTGGGATTGGTGAATAGGTCGTAGAAGTATCCAGATACCGTTGATAATTTAATGCGATGTAAATTGAAAAGGGTGCCTTGAACGTTGATGACGATATCACTATAAAGTGCTTCCTCGAAATACGACATCCATTTGTTAGTTTGGCTGATGGAAAATCTGGGACAAGTTCCGGATTCCATCGTACGTAATATTTCATTTAATTCTGCCGGAGGCTCTGCGAAAAAAAAAACGAAAAAGGGAATAAATTAGGATTGATTGATTACTCGATGAAAATATACCTAGGTCTACTTATGAAAAAAAAACCTGATTTGATATTATGTGAAATAGGAGAGGATACGAAAGAATTGCATAAAACTGACGAAAATTGGTGAAATGATTTACTTTGAGCGGATCTCTTGCTCAAAAGGAGACAGAGAGAGGAGATCTCAAAGGAAGGTAATTTTCGAAAAAAAATAGCTTCAATGTCATCTGCTGAGAACTTCGATCACCTCAGAAAAAGCACCGATTCGAATTTCTACTCCTTCCTGAATCATTCTTCACAAAATTGGATCCCTTTTTTTAGTGATTTATAGGGGAGAGGGGGGGGGGGTGAAAAACACGAATTTGAAGATTTTTAAAAGTTTCACCGAATTTAATTGATCACTCAAACAACTCAAAATCAAAACAAAAAATTATTTTGGTCATCTAAAATACTTTTGATGGTGGATTCAAAAAAAAATTCATGACAGTGCTGCCAACTGCATTTTTATTTACGATTCATGCAATTTCCATAAAATTCAGTTGTTCATTCAATGGCTCGAAAAGTACGCGTTTTTTTTATCATTGAAGTAAAGTTGAATTGATTAAATATTTTTTTAGAAAATTCAATTTTAGAAAAATTCGTATGAAAATTGTAAAATTCGAACGTAAAAAATTTTTCAAGAAAATTAAACCTGGAAAAATTCTTTAATTTGAAGTTGAGAATTTTTGAAGCAATTAGAACTTGAAAAAATTCTTGAGAATATAGTGAAAATTTGAACTGCAAAAAGATTTTTGAGTAGGAAGAATTTTTTGAGAAATTTCCAGCGTGAAAAAATTCTTGAGAATAGGGTAAAAACTTGAAGTTGGAAAAATTTGACGAGAAAATTCATACTTACTCAGCCAAATTTTGAGGAAAAATTATGAAATTTTAGACTTGAAAAAAAAAACTCAGTCGCATATCACATAAAAAAATCATTAATTTTCAAATTTTTTTCATAACGATCGAAAAGAAAATTGGTGAGAATCTGTATGAAATTTGAGCAATTTTACCCATGATCAACACCACTCTGGGCAGTTTCTCACCCATGTTTGTGGATACCTATAATAACACTCAATAAATTTAGATCGATTTTTTGGAAAAATTTTCGTAGCAGGCTCATTCTATGTCAACTCGACCAGGTTTTGACCTTGGGTCTTCCGATTTCACTCAAAATTTTTTTACGAGTCCTCCTCGATGGTCTAATGAAGGAATCAGCGTCATTCCAATCCTAATCTTTCAGGGGGGCGGGGGGTGGCCCTTGTAATTTTCGTATAATTGGGATGTTTTGCGAAATTGCTTAACTTTGAAGGAGCATATCTCGAGATTGGTTAGGTCTAAGATAAATCTGTTCATGCTGTTTTGTAGAGAATTGAAAGGAGATTCAAAATTGATAATCACTTTTTGAAAAGTTCAAAGTTGAGCTTTTGTGATGGAAGCTCAACTTTCATGATAAGTACAAAAGATGAAGGGCCCCATTAAAAAATCTGAAAAAATTACTATGAAGAGAACTTTTAATGTATTTTGCAACTAATTACTTTTCAAGATGGGATCTTAATACCCCTGGGGGGCACAAGGGTCCTAAATTTTGGTCAAAATTCAAAAAATTGGAAAAAGTGAAGTAATATATCGATTTCTACTAATTCGAAGGCGCTGAGTTTGAATATGTGCTTAGTTTTTTCATTCGACCCCTCTGAACCCCCCTATCAGCCCCCTAATGAGGTCAAAATTCAAAAAAACGAAAAATAACGTATGACGTGTCGTTTGTTAGGTTTTTGAGGGCGCTGAGTTCGAATATTTGCTTATTTTTGGGATTCGACCCTATAGTGCCCCCCTAGCCCCCAATTTTGAAAAAACACATTGATTTTTTAAATGCTTTAGTAATTTTGGAGTCAGTGTGGAGAACGAAGGAGACGGATCGAGAAAGTAAGTTGATAATCGAGCTCAGCACCCTCGAATTAGTAGAAATCGATATGACACATGCTATTTCCGATTTTTGCATGTGTTTTTTCAAAATTGGGGGCTAGGGGGGCACTAAAGGGTCGAATCCCAAAAATAAGCAAATATTCGAACTCAGCGCCCTCAAAAACCTAACAAACGACACGTCATACGTTATTTTTCGTTTTTTTGAATTTTGACCTCATTAGGGGGCTGATAGGGGGGGGGGGGGGGTTCAGAGGGGTCGAATGAAAAAACTAAGCACATATTCGAACTCAGCGCCTTCGAATTAGTAGAAATCGATATATTACTTCACTTTTTCCAATTTTTTGAATTTTGACCAAAATTTAGGACCCCTGTGCCCCCCAGGGGTATTAAGATCCCATCTTGAAAAGTAATTAGTTGCAAAATACATTAAAAGTTCTCTTCATAGTAATTTTTTCAGATTTTTTAATGGGGCCCTTCATCTTTTGTACTTATCATGAAAGTTGAGCTTCCATCACAAAAGCTCAACTTTGAACTTTTCAAAAAGTGATTATCAATTTTGAATCTCCTTTCAATTCTCTACAAAACAGCATGAACAGATTTATCTTAGATCTAACCAATCTCGAGATATGCTCCTTCAAAGTTAAGCAATTTCGCAAAACATCCCAATTATACGAAAATTACAAGGGCCACCCCCCGCCCCCCTGAAAGATTAGGATTGGAATGACGCTGATTCCTTCATTAGACCATCGAGGAGGACTCGTAAAAAAATTTTGAGTGAAATCGGAAGACCCAAGGTCAAAACCTGGTCGAGTTGACATAGAATGAGCCAGCAGTGCTACTAATTGAAATTTTTTGAAAATTGAATAAATCAAAGTACAGTTAGCAGTACTGTCATAAATGTTTTTTAAAAAATGGCATTAAAATTTTTCAAGGTACCTAAAAATTTTTTAAACTCGATTTGTGCCTAAATGGGCAATTCAAGTTTTGATGAAAATGAAAAGATTTTCAATTCGATCGCAATCCGCAACTTTTCAACTCCCTTGTGGAAGGTAAAAATTGAAATCCAATTTTGAGGTCAATGATTTAGGGAAGTGTAGGTACGTAGAAATTCAAATCGAACCTTTTTAGGGAAGAGGACGTGACCGAAGTGCCCAGCAGATGAAAATATCCCTTAAAGTGGAAAAAAATGTGTTTTTTCTGAAAATTACCTTACTTTGAGCTCTCCTAGATTTCTCTCCCTTTGGCAGAAGAGCTCAAATTTTTTGGGGAGGCCCTTTTTCAAAGTCAACTACCTCGTCAATTGTTATGTTTTTCAGAGTCTACAGAAAGATTTTTTCCCCATTCAGTTGGAAAGATTGTACCTAGCTACCTACGTAGGTACCTATACCTACCTATTAAGGCAAGTTTTCAACGATTAATTTTAATTTCCCAACATCTACCTTTGATTTTCATCTATACCTACTCAAATAAATCTTGTACACTCACCAAATTTGGCTTCTCCGAGATATGAAAATAATTCATTGAAGTAATTTTCGACTAGTTGAACTCCTGGTTCATCAGCTGGGTGATTTATTCGCAACGATTCAATCATCAAATTCGCGTCCCAATCGCAATATGGAAGGATTCCGTATCGATGTTTGGTCGCATTCACCAAATCCTTCAAGGTGATAATTCTGTTTTCATAATCGTAACAAATCCACTCGGCGCAAACTCGACCAATGGAACGTTTTTCCAATAAATTATCACTTTTATGTAACAGAATCGGAACGAGTGATTCAACCGATAAAAGCAAAAATTCTTCCTTTTTGTAAATATCCAACAAACGTTCGGAAAAGTACAAGGTGACTGTAGGCAATAAATAATTGAATTTTGGACTCTCGTACGACAGGCAAACCAACAACTTGAAAATTTGATAATTTAATTCTGCTTTCGGCTTGACAGTTTGTTCGATATATTGTTTAAAAATTTCGAGATCGATTTCCATCTTCAGGGCTTTCATATATCCGAAGAGGTCGCCGAAATTGGACTCATCTATTACGCATTTCACATTCTTGCCGTAGATTATATCGACTATTTGACGAAACCCGATGTTTCCTCCGGCTCCATAATACAAATCGATTAACTCATTAATAGTGATTTTCTTTTCGGCATTACCTCGCATTTGGGATAACTGTTGCTCAAATAAGTCGGATTTCGATGCGAGCATACAACGATCGAGCAAATATGTTTCGGTTTTGTTAAGAATGATGCTAATATCGCCGATAATACTGGTTTTGTGGTTCTCCAATAACGGGTAATCGTATTCGCTGGTGTCTGTTTGTTGAATCGATCTGGTTAGTTTGAAGGGCTGCCATTGTTTATTGGAATTTTGGTTCGGATTTGGTTCGGTTAGGCCGTCGGTTGATTCAATTGTAGTTTCTGGACTGGTTTGTGACATCGAACTTCTGCGAACATAAGCAACGCGACACGTGGGAAATTAGAAATAATTAGTGAAAAAAATTCAAATAAAATAGGCTTAACAAATCGGTGTAGGTGTCGTTTGTAAATCGACTTCAATCTGATCTTGATGGCTATTTTTTTTTGAACGAAAAAAAATCAGAAAAGATCCTTTTTAATGGAAATTATTACCCCCTCCTCGCCCATAGGCCAATTTTGGCTTGTCTCGGAGATTGTTTCTCTCTGTTTGAATTTTGAAAAGTGCAAAAATGTTGAAGAAATTTTTGTGAAAATTTTGATTTGAAATTTGAATATTTATGGGGTAATTTCATCCTTGATGCAAGTTTGATTTCACTTTTTGAACTGAAATAGTGAAAATAGGCATAATTTGACAGTGTCACTGGCACTGGTATCCTGGCACTCCACATGCGTTTCAATTTCATTTTGACACAGTTGGAAAATTTCTGATACAATACCACAAAATTATACCTAGGCACCTAATAAAATTTAAAAATAATACTCTTTTAAAATTCACAACCAAAATCGTCTCATCTTTGATGTTTATTTTCATCACTTTATTTTAGATATTGAAGTCGACAGGAGACAAAGTGTCAGAAAGTGTCAAAAAGTGTCACAAAAAGTCATTGTAGTTTTAGGGCCTAATCGAATGTAATACGAATTACTTGTAAGAATAATAAAAATTTTCATTTTTTTGTCACTTACCCTGGTTCCATTTGACATACGAGTAAAACACTGCTTTGAAAGACTCTACGTGGCGATGACGTTAGAACGACGTTAAAATAGCAATTTCACCAGAATACACTTGCAAAACACGAATAGAAAACAGACAAACTAAACGAATGTTTTTCTTGCACGAATAATATTATTCGAAGCGAGCGAAAAGTGGCGAGAGATTACAATGATACCTAGTTACAACTGTTGCAAGGTATTTTGTTTGAAGATTGAAAATACCTGAACATGATACCTGATACCTTTACTGAACTGGTTGTAATAGTGGTGGAGGAAGGATATTGGGGGGATTGGATGTGTTAAAATGTGCATTGCAGCGGATCTCTCACGTCAATTTTCACGTTTGACGGTGAGTTAATCAGTAGAGTTCAAGCCTTTTATCTTATCGTTCAATATTTTTAGAAAACTGCTTCTCTCTTCTATTAATGGCAAAATGATTTCAATTTCAAAAATTAGGGTTGAATGGGACAATTTTTGAAAGTGTCATGATGCTGACTTTTTTTTGAGAATTTTGGTTCGAATTGGGAAAAATGGGAGAACAGGTACTGTGGGTCGAAAAAAATTGGAAAAAATTCATTTGAATAAAATTCTTTCAAGTTTTTATTTCAAAGGGTGGCATTTTTTTGATTTACCACCAACATTGGAGATTCACGTTTTGAATTTAGATTTTTTATAATTAATTTTTGAAACCCGATTTTTAATTTTTAATTCGTGTATTTGCAATCTTCACATATTTATGTACTTCTATTTATATTATTTACTTATTTTCATGAAATTTTTATCTAAGGGAGAGGGTCTGAGAAAGAGGACCAGCTGTTTTGAAAAATCCATCCTGGAAGAATGATAGATATTGAAAAAAATTAATTCTGTTTCAGATTGACATGCAATTTTCACCTCTTTTTTAGGGACTTTAGGAGCCTATTTAAAATTCATTCTGGTAGGAATGCATGAAAAGTAGGAAAGATCTCTCAAATGATATCTACCATTTTCGAAAAACATTTTTTTTTCTATTTTTTGGATTAATTTTACTTTTTGGTCTCTGCCTGATGAAGGGGGGGGGGGGTGAACGAAAGTGCTGGCACGTATCACTATTAAAAAAATTACGAAAGCCCGTGTTAATTTGAAAATTGGCAGGACTTTTGAGGATCTCATAGATAATTGGTAGACCATTCTGACGTTTGTGGTTTTTTGAAAAATTTTTGATGCGTTTTGAGCAGTGAAATTAAGAATATTGGAAAAATAAAAATATATGAATTGATATTGAGTTGAATGCAAGGTTGTGTCGTTTTTTAGATGTTTTCAAATTTTGATGGACCCTAGCAAAAAATTATTTTGAGATGACCTCAAAAAGACATAAATATTGCAAATTTTTCGTCAATGCTTACCATATACCTTTCCAAAAATAGCTCCAAGTTTCAAAATTTTAAATTTTTTTGGAAAAAAAAATGATATTTTTTTTTATGTTTTGATGATCGTTGGTCGTATTAGTTTCTGCAAATGGCCAAAAACGTTACTTTATTGCAGATAAGTACTTAATATTAGAAATAGAAGAAAAATGAATTCGATGAATTTTTTGAAAAACTATTCAAGACAGTGTTGCCAACTGCATTATGACACGTCATTTTTTTTAAAACCTCAGGTGTCAGCACTATTACATACAAGAGATTCCTGTAAATTTAATTTGAATTTACTGCATTGAAAATGTTGGAAAAATATAAAAATTTATTCTTGGCGAGTGACAACCGAAAATATATGTATTTGGCTCGATTCTGAGGTGTTTGAGTGAGCGGTTTTAATTTAATTACTGTAAAATCAAGAAGTCTTCAAAGTTCCGATTTGAATCTGCAAATTTTTAGCCCATACGTAGAAGACAATAAGCAGTGGCGTGAATAGGCGGTGGGGATAAAACCCCTCCCAGAAACCCTTCAAAAATGAATTTTTTATTCAGAAGTGTTTGTGATTTCAAAATTTAGTTTTTCGATAGCAATAGGATTATGCAAAAAAATTTGTCCTCGCTTCGCTCGGGCTGAATTTAATGCTTTCCTTATTAATCCAAATCATTTAAATTTACCTACTTTAAAAAAAAAAAATTGATTTGACGTAATTTTCAGCTCTTAGGCATTTTTTTTTTTAGTTTTTCTTCCTGGCTTCGCTCAGGTCCAAATATTTTCATACTTCTTTGAGAGTTGAAAATATTTCTCAAAATCAGTCTCATTTCACCCAGATCTCAAACCATTTTTTACAAGAATTTTTCTGCTTTAATAACTAATAAGTTTTTTTAACCCTACGATGATCGTATGGAAAAAAATAACGCGACTGGTCGCATCACTGTCTGTCAGACCGGTAGGCTCAGTTTGCCCCTTCAAGAAGCACATAGGCAATTAGTATGTTGATTGTTTCTCCCGCCTTCAATCTACTCAAAAATATTTTACTTCATCCGAAAAAACTAAAAAAAAATATTTTTGATTAATTTCCTTAAAAATTCATGAAAATGATTTTAGTTGCCCCTTCAAAACTTGAATATGTAATTTCTTCGACAAGTGACTTTTTTTAGCTTGTACCTGGTCCACTACAACCCCCTCTTGTCGCACAGTGTTGCCATTTCAACTGGCCTGAGAGACAGTGATGCGACCAACCGCGGGTTAATCAGTAGATAATTTTTGGCTCTTGAGTTATTTTAGAAACATTTTTTGCTCTCACGTGGCTTCAGCTCGTGCGTACCTTGAAATAAATTTCAATTCAGGCTTCAAAAACTTAGCATGTCAGTTTTTTCATGACCCCCTCTCTCTTGATTTTTTTTCATGTAATGAAAATTAATAATTGAACGTCGTAAAATATACCTATACTTTGTATTCTATGATTTCTATCTCCTGCCAGAAGGAATGTCTGGTTACGCTACTGACAATAAAATGATATTCACTATCTAGTTTCAAGGTCAATGGGTTCGGGAAAATTAGAAACTCAAATTGAATTTCATCAGAGAGGTTGCATTGACGAGGTTTCACGCAGGTGGTAAAATCTGCGTGTTTTTAAGTAGCATCACTTTGTAGGCTCCCTAGCTCCATCCTCCCAATGGATAATAGGCTCAATTTTTTCTGAGATCTTCCACTCAAACTGAACTATCTGACTAATTTCATCAAACTGCTGTGTATTTTCTTTATAAATGCACATTGCACATACCTTTTGGAAATATCTAATCGATTCAAATTCAAAATAAATGGTAAAATAATTTATGTGACTTGAACGGAAAGAAATCGGAGAAAAAATGTAATTATGATTTAAGGCGCGTATTTTTTTTATGTCAGTAGATATCAGTTGGAAAAATTGAGGAAATAGGCAAAAATGTGGGTACCTGATTTTATGACTTGAAAATACGATACAGATTTGTTTCCCTGCTCCCAATGCGATATTAATAGGCTTTTTTCCAGTTAGGTATGTATACCTAGTTATATTTTTTCATGATTTTGGGTTGAATGTAAACCTAGAATTGCAAATGCATTCAACTCGAGTCATGGCATTTCATGTTTTGTTCATTTCTGAATGAAAAAAATAATAAACATTATTCATTCTCAAAAAAAGTAGATTTAATTCACACAAAATCAAACCAAATTTATAAATCCACTTTGAAAAATATTTAATAAAAACTTACAAACATAATTATAAGTGGGTATATCTAACAAAAAATTTATTTCATTAAAAATAAATAGGTACCTATTTTTTAAATATCAGATTCTATTCATTAATCACTTTAATCGCACAAATAGTATAGAAATTCTCCAATTCTCGTTCAAATGCCCATTCATTTCGCAAAGGCGAATATAAATAAATTTCACCCTCGTCAGTAACGTAAATAATATCATCTCCGTGTCTGGTGAAATCTTTAAAATTTTCAAGCAAATTCGAAACACTAATCCACGTTTGAGATAACCAATTAAATGCGCATGTCTTCGATGAAAACAAAACGTAAAGTTCTTGGTTAATTATATTCACTCTAATTGGTTCATTTTTATATTTAATTTGATCTTCACTGACATCACAGGTGCCTTTTTGGGTAACAACAGGAAGATCCGGCAAGGGAATCCATTCCATTTTCTTAAAATCTAAAATACTAACTTTGTTCGGCCATCCGTCAATTTTTTCATCGAAATCGCCGTTGAATAATTTGTACAACTTTTTGCCATCACTAATGTAGCATTTATTTCGCCCTTCGTCATCGTTGAAAAAATTAATCCAGCGATTCAATTTGAGGCAATATTTGAGTATAATACCGACTCCGTCATCGTTATCGAACCAGAAATAAATTTCCCCGTTGCAATTTAAAATATCATACCAGTTGTCCGTCTGCATTCTCACGTCCGTGGCTAGTGAAACTATTTTGTTTGATGAAGGATAATAGACTTGGAAATTAAATTGATTGCCGACATTGAACAGCATAAATAATTTGTCATCGATCATGGTTGCAGAGTAATGGTAATTTAGCTCTGGATCTTGATTACCGATGTATGCTAATTGAATAATTTCTTCGAAATTTACGTCCAAAATACTCAAGAAATTATTTTCGGTTTCAAAAAGGAAACGAGGTTTTCGCTTATTTTCATTCTGATCACGATCGAAAGTAAACGATACAAGAGCAGTCGAACATAAAATCTTGGTTAATTGTTCTTTTATATATTGCTTCGAATAATCGGTCGAATTCGGAGGCATTTCTAGTTTAAATTGCGCTCTGTCTTCGATAAAATTACGATTTATGGCTTGGGCCACTTCGATTGTAAAATGGTAACGATTTTCGATATCGTAAAAGATCCATTCCGAGCATAGGTCAAGAATCTCATCGGGGTTGTTTATTTTCAATTGTGGTAATGCGAGTATTTCTCTCAGAGTATCTAAGGTAATGTCCTTGAATGATGGATTTTGGTCGAGTTTCGGCCATAATCTGAGAATTTTCTCGACCAATGAAATGTATTGTTCCGAGCCTTTATTATTGGTTTGGCAGGCGTTATGAAATTCTTTGAAAATATCGGTATTTGGATCGGATATCCACGATGGATTATATTTTAGGCAGAGATTATTAATTTTTAAAATGTTTCTGGCTTCAATTATATTATTCAGTTGAGTAGGAGAAGTTACCTTGATTTCTTGCTTGTAAATGTAGAGGATTAACATTAGAAAAGTCACTGGATCGATTTGATCGAATGAGTAGTTCAACATCGCTGATTTAAATTTCTTGGTTGGATTGGTGAACAGATCGTAAAAGTATTCGGATTTCGAGGCAAGCTTTACACGATGTAATTTGAAAATCGTCCCTTGTACGTTGATAGCAACATCGCTGAAAAGATTGTGTTCTAAAAATGACATCCATTTCGTCGCTTGATCTATTGGATTCACAACCCTGGGCCCGGAATCTATCTTGCACAATTTATCTTTCAAATCCGACAGCGATTCTGCACAAAAAATGATATAAATGGAAATTATTGAAAAATAATTAGCTGATAAATATCTAGGTAGGTAATTAGGTATTGAATAAATGCAGTGGCGGAAATAAGGAAGAATTGGGCCCATTTTGGAAAAAAGCTTGGTCTGACAAGTAATAATTTTCGATTTTTTTCCAAAGAAAAAAACATTAGGAAATCAAAGTTTTTTTTTGTAAAGATGAGCCAAATTTTGGTTCTCGTTGAATCCTCGATTTAAAATATGGAAGTTTACAGGAAAAATTACAACTTTTTTTGAAGGGCCTGAAAAACGAGCCCGAAAAATTTTGAAGATTTTGTCGTGAAAATTTGTTTAGAATCTGATGTGGAGTCAAAAGATTATTTTAAAGTAAAGCTTTTACATTCTGCTTTAAATTTATCCGAAGTTGAAATATTTTCTAAAATTTCAATTTTTTTCAAAATTGTTATCAATTTATAAATTGCCCCGATAGTAAAATTTGTTCAAATTTAAATTTCCCAAACATTTTTCTTACTTTAAATTTTTTTAAATTTGGTTTCAATTTCATATTTTTATAAGGGATTTTAAAATGTTTTCCAATTATTCATTAAGTGGAAAGATATTTTGAAAAACATGAAATTGAATTTTTTTTTGAAAAATTCAAAGTTGGAAAAAATTTAAAGAAATTTCCAGCTGAAAAAATTTTAAATTTAAAAAAAATTGTGGAAAAAATTTTCAACTTGAAAGAAATTTTAAAAAATATGAAGTTGAAAAAGATTTGAAGAAATAAAAGCTGGTAAATTGTTTTCCAGCTGTGATTTTAAATGTTTCCAATTATTCATCAAGTGGAAAGATATTTTGAAAAACATGAAATTGAATTTTTTTTGAAAAATTCAAAGTTGGAAAAAATTTAAAGAAATTTCCAGCTGAAAAAATTTTAAATTTGAAAAAAATTGTGGAAAAAATTTTCAACTTGAAAGAAATTTTAAAAATATGAAGTTGAAAAAGATTTGAAGAAATAAAAGCTGGTAAATTGTTTTCCAGCTGTGACATTTTTCACGATTAAAATTTTCTTAGGATTTTTCCAACTTTTATTTCGTAAATTTTTTCCAATTTCCATTTTTTAAAAGTTCTTTCAACTCGAGAATTTTTTCCAATTAATTTATAATTTTTCCTCAATTTTTTTTCATCATCCATCCCATTTCATGTTTTTCTGGGATTTACTAAAAATTATTCAAGAAATTCGATGGCTCAGGAACGTTTACCAATTTAGGTTTATTTTACATTGAAAAAAGTTTGGCCAGAAATTTGAATTTTGACGAGGTAGTAGAAAAATTTGCTGTGGGTACTTAATTCATAAATTCAATTTCAGATTACAAACCAGCACTTTTATTTTAATTTTTCTTCTCGGTCACGTTTTTGGAATAGAAAACAGTTTATGCGAATGGTAAATTTTTATTGAGGTGTGTGTTTATTTAAAATATTACCTGAGACTTCGTTCGCCCCCCTCCCCCCTGTACATTCAAAAAATATTTTTTCTCTGGTAAACCACCTTTCACTAATATGCTTGGTCTTTCTCTGCCCTTTCAAAAAAATTGGCCAGATCCGCTACTGGGTAAAAAATGGTTACCTGCTGATTTGAATTTATAAGTCTATTTTTCAGTTTCTCTGTCTTTGATAGGTAAGTAGTACAGGGTGACTTAAAATTTCCGGGACGTGATAATTGCGTCGTAAAAAAAATAATAAGGCCCAACAAATAATGAAAAGCTATTCACGACATAGCTGAAGCTCCATTCTCTTTAAAAAATATAAACTCATCCCTCATTGATTATCAGTCTTTGAAAAATTTTGACTTTTTCAATTTTTGTTCTTTTCAAAAAAAAATATCAAAATCCAAAATTTCGAAAATTTTAAAAATTGAGATATTCAAAAACTAACAGTGTTGCATAAATTATAGAGTTTTGGATACTTGAGGATTAAAAATCATTGCATGCAAATTTTGCCCAGTCAAAAATCTGAAGGGGCAAAAATTTACAAAAAAATCCAGGTTTTTGTGAAACTGACAACACTGTCTCTTTCACTCAACCCGTTTCAGATATTGGATATTTTGAGTACAGCGTTGACATTGTCCCTTGCCGACCTACACGTAGGCAACCCTTCGTTCAGATCAAATCAAGGCAATGTGGAGCGATTTCTCTCTAAATTACGAAAAAAACGTTGCGTTCCGGAACTTTTGGGTCAACCTGTAGGTACCTAGGGCCATGGTTATGCTAGGGGACCAGGTTATGCAAATTTCCATCTTTCATTCCGAAAAAATTTCAAAATTTGTCGATTTTCAATAACTGGGTATTTGAAATTTAAATTTCTATTTATTGATACCAACTCCTAGACCATTTGCTTTCTGTGAAAATTTTAAATGTTATAGTAAATTAATGATTAAAATTTTAATGAATCATTTTAAGCAAGAAATTGGAGAGGGCCTGATAGTGGGTCTGTTTATTTTCCAAAAATAAAATACTCACCAAGTTTACCTCCGCGGTGAAAAAAAAGTAACTGATTGAAACGTTTTTCGATTTCTTGCACCGTCACTTCATCCAATTGATGAGATTTTTGATTTTGCCAAGGCTTCATTAATGATTCCGAATCACATTTGTAATACGGAAAAAGTCCGTATCGATATTTTGTCATATTTACGATTTTATTCAATTCCATAATTCGGTTTTGAAAATCGTGGTGAATCCATTGGGCGCAAATTCGACTTATTAGCTCCTTTTCTGACGACTTCTGGCTGTTATTGAAGAGTATAAGGATGAATGCTCTGATCGGCAAAGACAGAAATTCTTTCAAGTTGTAAATCTGTATCAAATGATCAGAAAAATACCGGGAGATTGACGATAGTAAATAATCACTGAGCATTTCTTCAGGGAATCTGGGTGAGATACTTGTGTAAGCGTAGAGTTCAAACATACGACAGTCCAGTTTCGCTGTCGGTGTGATAATCTCGTCGATAAATTGCTTGAAAATTTCCATATCCAATTCCATTCTCATTTGATGCATATCGTGAAACAAATCGAAGAAATTGTCTTCGTTCAAAATGGATTTCAAATCTTTTCCGTAGATTATGTGGACGATGTTGGAAAACCTGGTGCTTTCGTTTTGTACGACGTTAACGATCGTGGTCTCGATTTGTTTTTTGTTATGAGTTTTCAGTATGACTGCTAAATAGTTCGATTTTGATGCAAGCATCGCACGATCGAGTACATATTTATCGGTCTCGATGGTAATGCGAAGATCGCCGAAGATACTAGTTTTTGAGTCTTTTAATAAGCAACGAACTGATTCGTTGGCGGTGGTTTGATCGATATTTTTGTCGAAGTTTGAGGTTATGTCGTCTAAGATGGGTTTGGATGAAGTTTTCGATCTGACGTCTGACATCTTCGAGTTTCTGTATAACCAACAATAAAATATTATGAAATTAGAATAATTACCTATGTGATGAAAATTTATCACTAACATTTTCAACTCTCAAGTTTTTTCAACCTGAAATTTTTTTTCAACCTAAAATTTTTTCAAATTTTTCCATGTTTACTTATACTTTTTCAAGTTTTTTCTCAAAATTATGTGTATTTATATGATCTTTTCTGTGGCGAATAATTTTTTTGCCAGGTTCGTCATACAAATTCCTATTTATTACATTTTTCAAAATTTTTAATCGTTTTGTTGAATTTTCAAATCCCAATAGAAATGATATCGACCAGAAAGACTTCAGATGAACTACATACATTCATAATTCTCAAAATTAGCTCCTTAAATATGTCGTGTTAGGCAACCATTCATATCACCTCTACTGACCTCCTGTACATGACGGTTTTTGAAAATTTTCGGTAACATCAGTTCAATAATTTTGGAACCTTGAAATGATAAAAATAGAGACGAATGGTGTACCTTTTCTGATTTATTCAAATCGTGCCATTCATCTCAATTTGACCGACATTTTTTCTCCTTCATAATTAAATATGGGAGAGAATAAATCTTGGGAGAGGTACCTATCTTGAAAACCATAGCCAACGTTATTCCATATGATATTTTCAAGCATAAAATGATTTCATGGGGGGGGGGGATAGAACTATTAATTTTATCATTCATATTTATTATTTCCGTGGAATGTAATTTGTTAATTTTTTCTTTAGAAATCGACTAATTTTAAATATGTATTTTTGTTTCAGGTGAGTGGTTACATTTTCTTACCTTTCAAAATTTTCACCATAAAGAAATGAGACTATTGAAAAATGAAAATGAGTAAGTTATGTTCAAATTTCTACGAGAATTGAAAATTCATTTTATTTAAATCCATTTTCACTCTATTCATAGTTTTTTTTCAATTTTATCTTATCATTCAAAATTATGAAAAGGAAGAAAACAGAGAAGGGATACAATTTATGATCGTATGAGAAATTTTTCAAAAATAATAATTAGTTTCATGGCTAAAAAATTGAAATTGCAGTACACATAATTCGATTTTTAGATTCGGCATTACTGAAAACGTGAACGACATCTTACTCAAAATTTTGAATTTTCCAATTTTTTAAATCCAATTTGATGACACTGGTGAGAGAAATGAAGTATATCAAATCCAAAAACTGAAATGATATTTGAACTCAGCGTCTCAGAAAACAAGACAAACGAAACGTCAGTGTTATTTTTAAATTTTGATGGAATTGTGGACCTCTGTGACCCTCTTCTTGGCCTAAAAGTCTCAAAATAAGAGTCAAGTTTGTGAATATACATGAAAAAAAAATGCATTTATGGTATTCTAGGTATTACAAATTTCTAAAATAAGGCACGAAAAAGTTTGATTTTGAAATTTTTGATACATTTAAGAATCTGATTTTAAATTTGCTTTCCAACGACACAGTCAGATCGACTCTAACCAGTCATGAAATATCTTTAAGATCCGAAGTTGAAATTTTTTGGCAGAAATCGGTAAAGATGGAAACCCATTTCCATTCCTTCTGAAAGTTGAAAGAAAATTGTGGTTTTTTTCGAAGTAGAACGATGGCATGACCCAGAAACAATTTTTGAACAAAATTGATTAGATTTTGAGAATCTGGTTCCCAAAAGCACGATTCCCTTTGTTCTTCCGAAATTCTGGTTTTGAGCATGAGAAATAAAAAATTGGAAATGGTTTTAATAATTTATCAATTTAACCGATCTCTAATTTAAAAAATCGAATTGGTCTAAAATAGGATTGAAATTTTTTTTAAATATAGGAAAAATTATTTTAAATTTGTTTTAAAATGTCAAATATATTTAATGAACTTTTCAAAAAAGTTTTTTAAATCTTGTACAAAATCGTCGATTTTTCAGATATTTTTTTGAAAATTTTCTCTACGTTTTTAAAATATTTTTCACGATGATTCAAACTTTCATAAATTTTTCAACAATTTATCAAATATTTTTCCATTTTTATTACGTTTCAATACTTTTTTTCAAAATTCAAACAATTTTAATGAAATTTTCAAAAGCATCTTTTATATTTTGTTTGGTGATTTTAACAAATCATCTAGAATTCTATAAAAATGGTTGAAAAATTTTTCAAGTTATTCGCTAAAAATGTCATCAAAAGTAATTGAAAATTTCAATAAAATTATTTTAATATCGCGTAAGTTTTACGAAAATTGGTAAAGAGTTGGCCCAATCCCAACTCCCTGAATACTTGAAGATAGGCAACTATTCAAATCGAACGCTGATTTTCAGTTCGAGAATGATTGCTGATGTTACCCAGCCACTGGAATCATAATCAAGTTTTCTTGCTGCCAAATCTTACTTTTAGATTTAGATTCAAGATATATGGTAAATTATGTAAAAATTCAAATCAGGAACTTACTTTAAAGTAATGAAGATGGATAGAAATTGTAAACGAATCGCAATCTTCAACAATTATTTTCTAACACGAATGAGAACACATTTGTAAATTGAACCATTGCGATAAAAAACACCAGCTAATTATCTAAAAAAGTTATACTAAATAGTAAATGTCGTAAAAGAAATGTTGCTTACTGACTAGTAAGAAATGAAGAAAAACTACACCATCGTACTTGTAGCCTATCACGCCATGCTTTCCGCAACTGTTACCTGGTTCCATGCTCAAGGCACCGACGAGTATTCTTTTCACCCAGGTCCCAGAATCCAAGTGTAGTTGATATCCTGCGAATGCGAAACCAGTTTACGATGACAATAGAAAGGTGAATTTCTTCTTTTGTCTCATCTCAGACAGCCAGACGTTAGTTACAGAGATCAGCGAAGGATGCAATGTAAAAATGTGCCATGTGCAGTATCTTGATGTTTAGCTACTTAACTGTAGTTTTTGTAGGAGACACCACCCGTGACCATTTTTTGTGAGAACAGGGTCGCCAAAAGGCTACTTCGCTGTCTGAAATGTCGAGACTGGATTTCAATCTTCATTAGCGCCAAGTCGCCAACTGCAAAATCGATTTATAGCGGAATCTTATTATGAGACACATTGTCTGATTACTTTTTTTATTACCTTCGAGGATTAGGAAAAAAGAATGAGTAGGGTTTACGTATTACAGATAAATCTATGAATATTGAATTGATTGATTTTGATAAGTACCTCTACCTATATCAATAAATTCGAACACCTATTAACTATAAAATGTCGTTATTTCGTTTAAATTTTATGAGATTTAATTTGTTCAAAAGAATTGAAGGGGAGTGATTCAGATTTGTAAAAATTACCCGGAAATTCTTTTAAAAATTTGTACTTAACTTTGAAAAAATTGTTCAAAATATTTCCAAAAATTTACTAATTATCAGAAAAAATTATGAAAATTAAATTTCTAATGTTTGAAGCACGTTTTATATTCCTTTCAATGCTGCCTACAAATGACGAAAAAACCATAATTAATTAAATGAATACTAAACTTATCAATCTCGTTTAGGTAAATGTTGAGTTGATTCCCTAAATTCAGAAATGTACGAATTGATTACTATTTTTTTTTTTCAGGGTAGGTCTAGGTATCTACGATTTGATTCCGGACCTCTTTCAGCCTATTAACGTTACCCAGATATACCACGAGGAGATATTTTCAATAATTTTTCAATTTCGAATTTTTTCAACTCCGAATTTTTTGCTCAAAAGTTAACTTCAAAGTTTTTTTTAAGCTTTTTTCAATCACTTATATTTTCCTCAAAATTTTCATTTTTCTCAATATTTTTTTCAACTTTTAGTATTATTTTACCTTCACATTTTTTTTTCAAAATTATTTGTTACAACTTTAAAATTGTTGCTCAAAAAGTTGAAATTTATCCCAAATAAATTCAATTTTTTACTCGAAACATTTTGCAATTTCAACACCAGTGATTTTTTCCAACTAGAAAGGATATTCTTAGATTTTTTTAAATTTCATAATTTTTTCCCCAATTCAATTTTTTTTTATCCCATTTGAAACTTTTTCAGAATCTTTAGGTACCTATCAACAATAACTTCTAAATATCTGTTTTTAAATCTCATGTACCTAAATAACTCGAGAATTAGGAAAAAATTGGAAAAACCTTGGAAGTTTAAAAAAAATACAAAGAAATTTAAAGTAGAAAAAATTGGGAGAAATAATTTCAGAGGTGAAAAAAAATTCAAGAGAAATTTAAAGATTGCAAATAATTTTAAGAAAAAATTTGAAAAAATATAAGGGAAGGTGGAGCAGGATGCACCTACCTAGGCCAAATGTTCTGCCAAATCTATTTAAATTGGTCAAACTGTTTGATTCTTGCAACAAATTTAAGTTCGAACATTTACCTTTCATTTCGCTGAAAAAAATTCCACTTTGGTGAATACCTCAACCTTACAGAATTTTTTGAATTTTTTCCACTTTTTTTGCATCCTGGCCCATCCATGGGGAAGATGCAAACAGTGAAGACATGATGAAAAATCGCGAATTTTTTTGTAAAATTCACTCCAGCACATTCGAGGTGGATACTACAAATTTAAATAAAAGCGTAATTTTTGAAAATAGGAGTTCTAAAACCTTTGTATTCAAAATTTATGCTGCCTTAATTGATTTTCTGATTTTTTAGGCAAATTTGTGATATTTTTGATATTCTATCTAAAAATTAAAGCAAAAATGTGATATCCTGGAAAAAATATCACAAAAATATCAATTGGACTATCTTTAGTCCCGTATGTGACTTTTTCGAAAAATTCGTATGTATTTAAAAACAATGTTTGCATCCTGTCCCATTTTCAATTTGCATCTTGCCCCACTGACATTATTTTTCTTTAAAGCAATGTACTGAAAAGAAAATATAGGGGAAAGTGCCAACCAAATACATCATTCGATAGGTAATTGGATGTAGATTACAAAAAAGATTACCTAAATTTTTTTTCAAAACTTGAAAACATGATATTTCACAAAAATCAAATTTTAAGAATTTTACGAAAATCACGTAAAATCACATTACCTAAGTATTGATAATAACTCATAGACAAGGAATCCGTCAGGTCTGTAATTTTTTTCTGTTTTGTATCGAATGGATAGTTGGATACCCATTGACCAATTGCCCAGAGAAAATTTTTCAATCACATAACTGACGATTTGAATCTTGCCCCCTGGTGCATCCTGCCGCACCTTCCCTTAAACATGGAAAAATCTGAGAAAATTTTAGGTTGAAAAAAATTTTGTTGCTCAAAATACTTGAAAGCTGAAAATAATTTTTTAAAAATTTGAGTCAAAAATTTGAAAAAAGATTTCTTGGAAAAAATGTCGAGTCAAAAATTCAGAGTTGAAAGAAATTTTTGAGAAAAAAATGACAATCAACTCCCTGAAATGATATTAGTTCCAGTTCCAGTTCCAGTTATAGTTCTCAAAATTTTTTAGTTCCAGTTCCAGTTCCAGTTTCAGTTCTCAAAATTTTTCAGTTCCAGTTTTCAGTTCCAGTTCCAGTTTCAAATACCAATTCCAAAATTTCAGTTTTTTAAATTTTGAAGGACAAAAAATGGAAAATTTTCTGCTAAATTTGAACTTTGTTGTTTTTCTTTTTCGATTCAAAGTACAATTTTCCCCTTTTCAAGCTCAAAACAGAAGAATTCTAAAAAAAAAGTCATTAGTAATATTTTCCAAAAATGTGACTAACCCTTAAATTTTTCAACTAAAAATTCGAATACCTAATGTATGAGAGGACGTTTTTAATTGGATGAAATTTTCGAGTTTACAACACAATTCTTCTTTATTCACTTTTTGACGTAAATTTTTAAGGTTTGGGGGTTTTAGTAAAAAATTTTTAATTGAACGTGTTTTGGTAAATTTCAACATCAAAATTTTTGACTTTTTCAAGTCATATTTTAAGTATAAAAATTGCAACTGCTGGAACTGGTGTGAAACTGAAATTCATTTTAGTTCTAGTTCCAGTTTTCAGATTTCAGTTCTCATCATTTCAGTTCTAGTTCCAGTTCCAGTTCTAGTTTCAGTTCCAGTTTTCCATCACTGATTCGCACATACCTATGATTACCTACCCCAGAAAAAATGGGAGTCAATTCGCCTATCTTTTCACATACCTAAATATTTCGTTGGGAATCAACTGACCTATACAGTCCTCTTTTGATAAATGCAGCATTTATATCGATGCCAATAACATTTTTGGAAAAATCTAAACGATTTGTGGCGTATAAATAATTGCTGGGTGAAATATATTTGAAAACGAATTATGCTTTACGATACATAGGTCTACGATCTACGAAATCAACTCAAATTTACACACACGCCTGACATGCTTGCTTCAAATAAGTATCCATGTGTAAAAACGTAGAAAAGCTTTTGAAAGTTGAGAAATAAATATTATACATGTAGGTACCTAATAGAAATCTCATTAACAATACTTCATTCGAATAAATAATTTTTTTTAAGCGTTGGCTCAAATATTTTTTTGAAAGTTGAAGGTTTTTTCAACTTTGATAAAGTCCTGAGAATATTTATTTTATGCAATTTGTTCTCAATAACTTTAACGATACCTACCTGGATATAAATTAAACTGGTGCTTACCGCTTACCTAGGTACTTATACCTATTTCATTATATTTTTCAATTTTCCGATTTTTTATCCTTTTATGATTTAGTTTTGCGTATTACCAGATCTCTTATTCATCTTTCTGATTAATATGAATCATCTATAGTTACCTAAGTATTAAAAAATAAGATATCTATCAACCAGAATTTTTTAAAACTTTATTCCGAAGTACATAAACAAATGTAAATAAGAAAGCACGAAGTACAAATTAAGTTGTAATTTTAAACTAAGTACCTACATTATTTACTAACTTTATGGATTGCCTTCACACAACCGCTTACATCCAATTCTCGCTCCCATGAAAATTCATCTCTAACCGGTGAATATATGAAAACTTCCTTCTCATCAGTAATGTATAAAATATCTTGCCCACGTTGGCTGAATTCTTCAAAATTTTCATCGATATTAAAAATACTAGTCCATGTTTGAGTTAACCAGCTGAATGTGAAAGTTTTCAAATGGAATACCACAGTGAGCTCGCAGTTAATGATATTCACACAGCACTTTTCGTAGCGCTGCACTTCAATTGGAATATCTGGCAAGGCAATCCATGCATTTTGCTCAAAATCGTAAAAACTTGCTTTATTTTTCCATTTGCGAGTTTCCTGGTTACGTAGCCAATATATTTTATACAATTTTTTTCCATCGCTCGTGTACTGTTTCATGTCTCCTTCGTCATTGCTTGAAAAACTTATCCACCGATTCAATTCGACTGAATATTTGAGTGCAAGAATATCATCGAAATAATATATGTCATCGTTACAATTCAAGATTACGAAGTACTCGAAAAACATTCTCGCATCTGCAGCTAATGATATCATCTTGTTCGAAGAAAAATCGTACAATTGAAAGTAGAATTCATTATTCCAGAAAAGAATAAATAACTGATTATCGATCAAGGTGGCCGAAGACCAAAAACCTTGATTTTTATCAACTCCTGTTAATTGAAAGATCTCTTTGAAGGTTGAATCTAAAACGCATAACGACTTATTTTTATTCAATGTAAGAAAACATGGTTTCTGTTCATCTTTCTGAACGTTAATGGTTTTTGGTGGGACGAGCACAGTCGAAGACAAAATCCTGGTCAATTGTTGTTTAACATATTGCTGCGAATAATCGAACGAATTTTGAGGTATTTCCAGTTTCAGTTGTTCACTATTCATTGTAAAATTTCGATTTATCGCTTTGGCCACTTCGATAGTGTACTTATATCTATTCTGAATATCGTGACATATCCATTTCGAGCATAAATCGAGCATTTCGTCAGTATTATCGATTTCCAACCCTGGCAGTGTGACAATTTGCTTTAATGCGTCCAACGAAATGTTCAGGAAATTTAGATTTTCGTCGAGTTTTGGCCATAAATCGATGATTCTTTTCACTATGGCGGTGTATACGTCGAAGTATTTTTTATTCTCGTAGGCGTACTGAAATATCTCAAAAATGCCAGTCAAAAGATTAGGGACAATTTCCAACAGTTTCGATGAACAATTTTCGAAAAGTTCATCCATTTTTAAAAATTTACTGCCTTTTAGTAAATTAATCAGTTGAGCCGCCGAAGTTATCTCGATTTCTTGTTTATAAATGTACTCGACTATAGATTTAAATGTTACCGGGTCGATTCCATCGAGCGTATGTTGACTCATTTTTGGTTCGCCTTGAGCATCAGCATTGTCAATTTCGAAAGCCAGTGCTTCGCTTGGTTTTGTGAATAGCTCGAAAAAGTATCCAGATACGGATGATAACTTGATCCGATGTAATTTGAAGATTTTCCCTTGTACGTTGATGGCGACATCACAGAAAAGTTCTTTTTCCATATACGACATCCATTTGCTGGCTTGATCGTTGAAAAATACCACTTGGGATGCAGATTTCACTATATCCAATTTTTCATTCAATCCTGCCGGAGGATCTGTAAAAATAAAATTGAATAAACGAGAGAACGGATTAGATTTAAGTGATATCAAAATTTCAATCGATACCATAAAAAAAATTCAAGTTTGGGACATCATTTATAATGGAGTATGGGGGAGAGGGGTGAGGAGGGAATAAAACTGAAATCTGACTTCGAAATTAGAAATTCCTTTTCTCTATGTCTTAATTTGCATAATTTGCTTAATTTTCTCAAAAAATTTTACGTTTCATTTGTTCAAACATTTTTTTAACTCGAAAACTTTAAAATCAGAATTTCCATAGTTTTATTCGGAAATTTTTCCAAGGGTACCGGCGATTAAGATAGGCGAATTTGCCCCCCAGCTGAAATTCAAAACTAACCGATGGAATTTAGTTTTTAGGGTCTGAAAACCACGTGGTGAAAATTTTGGCCGCCTACCCCTCTCCTAGTCTTAGTTATGGGGCAAAAGTTACTTTTTCAGCCTTTCCATTAAAAATTTTCATTTCCACGAGTTTTCAACCAAATTTTTTCAAATTTTCGTGAGTTGTACACTATACTGAGGAGTGTTAGTGGGTTGTTTAAAAAAAATTTTTGATGATTTTTTTTCATCAAAAATTAAGTTTGAAAACTTCAAATTGAGTTTTCTGTATGATATTTCAGAGGTGCAATTCTGAAAAAAATATATTTTATGTACCTAGTTTCTATGTACAATAAAGTGATATTTTTTTCAAAATTTTTTAGAACCGCTTCCCAATAGAGGTGATTGTAATTTCTATTTTTTCATTGTGTGTGGGGGGGGGAGGTATATTAATTTAAAAAAGTCGTCGACTCAAAACTGAATTTTCAAATTTTGAATGTTTTGATCGTACAAAGGGAGTTTATTGAAGTAGTTTGAGCTGCTGAACACGAATCTGTTGTAAACTTTTTCGTAGGCAAAGAAAGTGAGATATTCAATTTTGAGCCGCGTGCTGTACTTATTTGAACATGAAATTACAAAAATCACGAAAAAGATATGAAATAGAGTGAAAATCCGTCAGGAGGTGTGTAAATACGTATTTTGGGATATAATTACGAGAAAATTTTTTTCGACCAAAAATGACCTATGAGTGAAAAACATGAAAAAACAGTTTTCCGCATTTTTCAAGATGTTCCACCACCTAAAAACTTTTGAAAAAATATCACGTTGTAGGTACATAGGGACTAGGTACATACAATTTTTTTTTCAGAATTGCACATCTGAAACATCATACAGAAAACTCAATTTTGAAGTTTTCAAACGCGATTTTTGTCAAGAAAAAATCATCAATTTTTTTTTACAAACCACACACTAACACCCCTCAGTATAGTGTACAATTCATGAAAATTTGAAAAAATTTGGTTGATAACTCGTCGAAATGAGAATTTTTTATGGAAAAGCTGAAAAAAGTAACGTTTTGTCCCATAACTAGGGCTAGAAGAGGGGTAGGGGGCCAAAATTTTCACCACGTGGTTTTCAGACCCTAAGAACTAAATTCCATCGGTTATTTCGAATTTCAGCTTGGGGGCAGATTCGCCTATCTTAACCACCGCGCCGGTACTCTTTAAATCCCAATAACATCAAAATTTTTTCTTATTCATTTTTCAAAATTTTTCCGACTTCCTTTGATTTTAATTTTTTTTACCATTTTTTCCAAATTTCAAAATTTTTACCTGCTCTACGATCAGTTTTGTTGTTTGATTTTATTCCGATTAAAAAGGAATTAAATAAAGTCGAATGATTTGTTCTTTTTTTGTTGTTTTTCAAGATGGAACTAGAATTGGTCAATTTGAAAAAAAATTAAAATATGAGAAAATTAAACTTAAAATTTTTTTGAGATTATGAAAATTCAATTTGTAAAAAAATTAGAGAAAATTGAACTTGAAAAAAAATTATGAAAATCTGGATTCGGAAATTGTCCGCTTTGCCTTTGGATTCTAGCTGCAATTGGGTAATGCTCTACGTTTAAAATTTGTAAATTAGTTAGGTACGGTATTGCCAAACCTCAATATTACTTGTTGAGAGACAAGATTTTTTGACAATTTTACTAAAACATGTAGAGATTTCATAAAAATTCTGAAATATCATAAGAATTTTTCAATTTTTTTTTTACAGATAGCACGAAATTCTACCGAGTGACCCAAAACTCTTGCAACCCATAGTTTTTTTTTGTTGTTTGAGGAGGAATCTTATGAATCTGCTTGTCCTTCACTGGACTGAACGAAGGATTGCCTACATTTTAGGTCGTCGTGAAACAACGCAAACGCCGCACTCAAAATATCATAATGTTGATGCAAAATATCTGGAAAGGGTGGAGGGGAAGATGCAGTGTTACCGATTTCATGAAAATCTGATATTTTTGTAAATTTTTGCCCCCTCAAATTTTTGATTACCTAATAGGAACCTGCCAAAAGCTCTGTCATGTGCAACTATTAGTTTTCAAATACCTATTCAATTTTTAAAATTTTAAGATTTTTTATTTTTCAATTTTTTTTATAAAATACAAAAATTGAAAAAAATTAAAATTTTTTGAATAATTTGTGAAATTCGAGGGTTGCGAGATGATTTAGTCACCGGTATGTACCCTTTTAACATTCTAGCTCTCAACTGTAAGCTTTAAGGTTAATCAAAAATGGAAAATTCCATTCGATGACATCCCAAAAAGTGTCGAGATATTTTTCCTTTAAAAATTCATGATCATGAATTTTTAAATGCCTTTCAATAACCAGTCGTAACCGTATGAAATAACATTTGGTTAAGCTGTACTCACCAAATTTGGCTTCTCCAAAGTAGAAAAGTAATTCGTTGAAATATTTTTCGACTCGTTCAATATCTAGCACATCAGACGATTGGTTTCTTCGCAAAAGTTCATTTAGATCCGAATCGCAATATGGCATAAGATCGTATCGATATTTCGTCGCATTTACCAAATCTTTCAACGCTTTAATTCGATTTTGATCATCGTGACATATCCACTCGGCGCAAACACGACCAATCGATTGTTTTTCCAATAAATTATCGCTTGTGTGTAAAAGTACGAGGATAAATTCTTCAGCCGATAAATGTAAAAAGAAATCCTCTTTTTTGGAAATTTCTAGCAAACGATCGGAAAAATACTGACTGACTGTCGGCAATAAATAATCGAACTTGGGGCTGGAGTACGATAAGAAGCTGAATATCTCAGCCATACGATCATTCAGTTGTGTTTTTGATGCGATGATTTTTTGGATAAAATCTCTAAAGATTTCCAGATCCGTTTCCAGTTCCATTTCACTCAAATCGGTCAAGAGACGGATAAAATTGTCTTCTGTCAGTATACTTCTTACATCTTTTCCGTAGATTATGTCGACGATGTGATGGAATCTGCTCCCTCTGCATCGTACCAGCTTATTGATATCATCAGTGGTGACTTTTTTTTCGGACGACATCAGGTAGCCAAAGATGTTCGATTTTGATGCGAGTATGGTACGATCGAGTAGAGTATACTCTTCGTCTCCGTGTATACTGGTTTTGTTTTTGAGTAATTGGAATATTATATCGGTGGCGTGAGGCGAATCGCTGTTTATCATGTTGTGGTGTACAAGTTATGATAAGGAGATGTTTAAAAAAAATTCTCTCCAAATTAAATAATTATTATTTTATCAATTTCCTTGTTTTGATAAGATTTGTTTCTGTCGGGCATCAGTGCCGCCGGCAAGTTTTAATGTAGGAGAGAGATATTTTTTTTGACAATTGATAATTTTTGTTCATCTCTCTCTTTCCTCTCTTTAGATGGACATCCGTGCCGCCGCTGGCAAGCTTTATCATAGAAGAGAAATATTTTTTGTCCATTGTCAGTCTTACCCAGTATTTTTTTAGTTGAAATCGCTGCTAGGTGTTTGTGTATTATCATGGTAGAAAATGTTTCGAAGGTAAAAAATTGAATTAAATTCATCCATGATTGTGAAAGTGCGGTATTAAAATCTTTCAAATTACCCGTGTTTATAAAATCGTATTATCAGTAAATAATTTATTTCCATTCGTAGGTAAAAAATTGAATTAAAATTTATCGATGATTGTGAAAGTGAGATATTAAAATCGTTTAAATTACCCGTATTTGTAAATCGTATCATCGGTGAATAATTTTTTCGATTCGTAGGTAAAAAATTGAATTAAAATTGATCGATGATTGTGAAAGTGCGATATTGAAAATCATTCAAATTACCTGTGCTTGTAATCGTATACTCGGTGAATAATTTTTTTCGGATGTGTTAAAGTACCAAATTGAAAAATTAAATAGTTTGTGTTTGAAATAAGTAAAGTTCAGTGTAGAGATAAATTTTTTTATTTTTTCAAAGGTGAAAAAAACACAGTACATAGCATGGTAACTTAAAATCTAAATTTTTGCTATCTATATACAAATCTAAAATTAATCAAATATTTGACTATTTAAAATAAATTTTTACATTTTCGGTATTAAATAAACGAGGCGTTCGGTAAAAGGCTTAAGAAGTTTTCTCGTTAGCCGTGGTGATTGTGTTGTTCGGGAATCTTCTCGTAATACTCCGTACGAAACATCTTGGATTTTAAAACTGTATCTAAATTGAAAAAAGAAAAGAAAATTAATCTTGGAGGTAATGGAATAGGGTGGAAGTAAAGTACAAAAAGTTCCACTCTTTTCCAATACTTACGAGAAAGATTTCTTCTCAGCAGGTGACAGACGCCCATCTTTCAAGACAATGTATGTGAAATGCCCAATTTGATCATATAAGATTTTTGATTCATGATTGTACCGATCAATATCAATTGATTGGCAATAACGGTAAATTATTGTTCGACGAGGTGGTGCGGTATTTGCAATCTGGTATTCCAGACTGGCATTTCTCACCATTTTCGCCAAAAGCTTGGGATATTCGTCTAAACGTGCGGTCATCGACAGGCATTCGTACTCGGTTTGATGGGGGTCAGTGTTGTAGGAAATTGATACGATACATTCGCTAGTGTTCCCATGACCGATTATCACCACACCTATTGCCAACGTACCCTGGAATAGAAAATAGTTATTAAAAAATCAATAATAAAAAAAACTAGCTGTAGTAAGTGAAAAATTTTAAATCTTACCTTTGTCAAATTATCGGTATCCATGGCGAGTTAATAAACTTAATCTAAAATGAAAAAAAAAAAAACAAAACTAGAAATTAGATGCTATGTACTGTGTACGGATGGAAAGGCTCGCCTACACCTCGTCTTGTTCTTCTTCGCTAGGAGGATACGAATCTAGGTCTGGAAAGGAAACTAACACCATCTTACCATTTTTGGTTTGACGGAACCCGTCCACCCGGAAAAATTTTATGGTATTCTGAAATATTTCAAATTGTTCCGGCTTATCTTGGGTAAAGAAAGTGTAAAATCTCGAAGGTAACGCTGTTCGTAACGTATCATCGTCCAAATATAAATGTATTCCGGGGTAAACGCAACGGTCAACCCCTACATCCCGCTTAATAATTTTACTCACCCTATAAATTTTTCCCACCGGTAATCTCGATACACTTTGAAATTCGGGTAGCGAAGATTCGCCACTACCCAAGGCGTTAAAATCAATCGGAAGAACACGAGTATTAGGAGAAGAAGGAGGAGGTTGAGAATAAGCATTTGCAGAGGTAGGTGGGATATCGTAAGATGGGATTGAATCAACTGAGGATGAGGTAGAAGGATTAAGCGAGGAAGAAGCCATTTGTGTTTATTTTTTGAAAAAAATCGTCAAAATAAATGCCAAATTGTCAAAAAAATGATTCGTACTTACAGCAGTGAGTGAGAGAGAGGAGAGGGAAAGGAGTAAGCAGGCGATGAGGTAGTAGTAGTAGTAGTGGTAGCAACAACTAAAACGCACAAAGACTGTAGTTTGACGAGAACAAAGAAACACGAGTAACAATAATTTGAAAACGAAAACAAAAAGTCGAAGATGACGAGACTAGTTCAAAGAGCAAAAGCTAAGAAGAAGACGTTAACAACGAGGTAGAAATACGAATGAAATGAAATGAGCTGATACCTCCGGTATATATACTGGAAAAATGGATATACGAAAAAACAATTACCGGATTTCGGTTAAACCACAAATGAAATCTTATCAGGGTTAAGTTTTGTAGTCAACAGGAAATGGTTTTTGCAAAAGTGTGATAAATTAGTCTTTGTTGCGGTTAAATTTGGTAGCCGAAAGGAAATGTATCGAAAGTATGAGAAATTATTCTCTTATCAAAAACAAAAGCGAAAGTTTTAATTTCCGAATGATTAATTAGTTTTTTAGTGGAAGGATCCATTTTTATACGACTATTTTCTACTTTAACAGATTCCAACTCCCCCTCAATTATTTGCGAGAATATTTCCCCGTTGATTTTCAAAGCAGTCTTGTGATTCAGTGTAAACCCTTTAACTTTTGTGATTTCGACATTTTCACTAGTTTTGTAGTGGTAGGACTTTGGCCCGGTAGCCAACCAACTACTAATATAGGTATTTATACCGAGTTCATCAGTCCACTCCCCCAGCAAATCCCCGGTAGGAATGGAGTTGACACCGTTGTCAAAGTACACGATAGAATCGGTATCGCAATATATCAAATTTTTATCCAAAAAATTTAACTTATCATATAATCTTAACCTGGCATGTGCCGTTGTGAAAATTGCGATAAGGACATTAGTGTTGAAACGATTTTCAACCATTAATTCCTTAACACGATAGGACACCTGAAGAATATCGGGTGTGAGCGATAAGATATTCACATCCGTCAATTTATCGTCTAAGAGGATGTTATAGAATCTCGAAGGGTCGGTTACAAATTCGGTTTGAGCCATTACACCCCTTTGAGCAAACTTACCGTAAAGCGAATTCATACAGAGTTTAGCCAGCGAGCGTTTAACGGGATTAGGTTTAATATTTTCCAAATCTAATTTAATTCCCTGCCTGTTAAAAATATCCTCTTTGTACGCCTCGTTTGATTCGTAAGAGTGCGGACTACTTTCTAACTTAAGTTTAATAAAGTCTGTAATGTAACCTTTGAATAAATCGGTACTCGACCTAAAATGCCAAACTTCGTAAATTTTTGTAACTTTATAACCTTTTTCTAAGGCTTTATCAACCTCGATCGTTGTCCACGTACCAGCAAAAGAACGTTCCTCGTCTGAATGGGTACACCGGAAAGTTGTTTTTTCAGCGCACGTTCTACACAAAGAAAAAACCAATTTTCCCTGCGCCCCAACTTTTACAGGGAGTACGGGTACATACAGATTTTTAGGTGCCAAAATTCGACATTTAATCAAACCAAACCATTGGGAGTTATAATTATCGGGTTCGATAATTTTTTCTGGGTGCCCTATCGGATAGGGATCGTAAAACATTACCGTCGGATACAGGGAGCAGACGTCGATATATTTTATTTTTTTCTCAGCGGTCGACTCGGCCTTAAGTTTGAACACCTCGGTACGCCCGCCAAAATAAGCGTCCCTGGGTTGTAAAGGTTCGATAATCTCGATTGTTTTGTCTATACATTTCCAACCGCATTCCCACATTTGTATCAATGTATACCCGGCATCCTCGATATTTTTTGAACGCTCCAAAGTTTTCTCGTATAAATCACCCATCTCTTCGTTATTCACGCGATTTATAAAACCTTCGTCCTTGAAACACAAAGGACAACCGTGCCAAAAGCACCCGTGAAAATTGTACACGGTTTGTGTTTCTTCGTCGTACCCGTCTACCTTTGCACCGCAAATGGTCACCTCGCCACCGTTCAAAGCGTGTCTAATATTTTCATTTTTGAAAGATCGCAGCCAAGAAATTGACGCCTTCGAGTACTGATCTTTACATTCCGATAAATTTATGATACCAACAGTCTCGGGTCTGAGGTATTTGGAACGATAAATACTCATACATATCGAGGGTAAGGTAACGTACTTGAAAGGGTCGATATTCGCAATTTCCAAAAACTCACTTCTTAAGGCTAAACAGCTGCGTCTCAGAATATCAACGTCTGAGTCGCAATATTCAACCAGTTCCTTATTCAAGTCAAAAATATAATTTTTGGTGACCTTCTCTTCGTACCATTTCAAAAATTCTTCCCGGGGGGCTGGTTTCATAGTATCTACGCAATAAAAAATTTTATCCGGTATTGGGCCTACGTAGTTTTCATTTTGTTTTGTGTTGAAGAGGTGGGGAAAATACCCCTTTTTCAGTTCCGTCAAACCAAAGGTTTTCGGGAAAGTAGACAGAGGGGCGGCAATAAAATTGTGACTATCTATAATTTTTAACCGAATCCTGGCGATTTCCAAAAGAAATAATTTCGTACCGTTATAAATAGTTTTAGGTTTGATCGTATTTGCTAGACAGTATTGCATAATGAAATGAGAGTCGTACCCTTTCGCGTAATGAGCAATCGCCGTATAACCACGATGTTGGCTTGAAATTAACCACCCACAAAATTCTTCGTTAGTCTTGAAAATGAATTTTTCCCCATTAAAATAATGAGCGATTATCAAATTTGGAATATGTTCATCCGTCTCCTGTCTGGATTCGTAATCAAAAAAGATATAATTTTCGCTATACGCACAATCCTTATTTTCTTCGGGTTCTACACGACACTCGCATTTCATACCTAGTTTTTCAAAATCTTTTTCGTAAGTGTGAAAATCTGTTTTATTCTGAATACGTTTATACGCCTCGTACACCTCGATAAACGCCTGCTTATCACCGCCTTTGTCGGGATGCAGCCTCAAAATTAAATTACGATAAGTCCTTTTTACCTGATTATTAAAATCAGGGTTTTCCGCGATACACTTTACAACTGAACACTTCTTACAACCTTTAACGCAACGCCCCCCTTTTCCTTCTACTACTTTCATGTAACATTCGTGAGTTGCCTGCTGAACAATTTCTTGACAATTACGACACTTAATATAGCCACACCGGATTTTTTTCCCCTTAAAATAGGGTTTTTGCACAATCTCCCCACTTTTAGGCTAAAGTAACAAACCCCCAAATTTTGTTTTCTCCCTTTAAAAAATCTTTATTGTAACAATACCTATTACAATTTTCACAAAATATTTTATTTTTTGTACTAATATCATGAGCGGGGAGCATACATAATAAACATACTGGTTTTTGCATTTTACATTTATGTCTATCTCTGTTTTGATATGGCTTATCGCAATCTATACAGTAGTACGATTGCGCAAAAAATGCCCCTATGCTAGTTATCAAATCGAAATGAGCCTCTTGTTTATAAAGATAAATTTTCACTTCTTTATCCCAATCATTTCGTTTATAGATTACGGTATTTAAGCTTTGAGCACAAATCACAATGATTTGTATATCTAATAAATTTTCAACATTTTTTATATCCTCCAATGTGAACCCTTCTCGGGTATAATCACCCAATCTTTTACAAAGCTCTTCGGCTAATGTAGTTTGCATTTTACGTCCCTTTCTAATATATAGAATGTCGTTTTCAGTCAATTTTTCATCTAAAATTTCATCAGAATAATAAGTTAAGCCTGTAACGATCGCTCTGGCACAGCAAAGCTTATCAGAATTTCTAATCCGAACAATACTTCTTTTTAAACACTTATCTTGGTTTAATTTTATAATTGGTCTCCTACCTCCAGCAGAACCCTTTGGAAAATTAACAACAAACACCTCAAAAGTGCTTTTCTCAATATCGATTTTTTCATCAGACGTTAATATTTGAGCAATTTTATCTTTTAATTTTGTGATATGATCATTGCAACTATATCCGGTAGATATATGATGAAAGAAATTTGGGTTTTGCATTATCACATTAATCTTATCTCCGGTTTCCGAATTGCACCTATTTTTTCCATAATTTACAATTTCCGTCAAAATTGCCGTGATAACATCGATATTTTTTGTTTTCGGTATTTCGGGTTTTAATTTGATAGAAAATCGTTTAACTCGTGTTTTAAATTTAGAATTATACCTCGACGATAATTCCGTTACGTCGATATAGTTCAAATTTTGCGCTCCGGCGTTATTACTACTACTACCACTATTACCACTACTACCTGCACCAAATGTTATTCCTTTTTCTTCAACATCGGCTGGCAACACCACCTCCTCCTCCTCCTCCTCCATCTGTAGCTCTTCCAATAAATCTCGGATGGAGGGTACTTCTGGCAAGATGATATCAGATAACCAAGTTGGAATACGCCTTTCAGGTTTTGGTTCCAAATTGAAAATATCACTATCGAAAGGAAAAATATCCCCTATGCAAGGGTCTTCCATTTTACTTTTTTTCGAAGTTTCTCCATTTTTGGAGGATAATCCGCACATTTTTCGTTTCATAGTGTTGAAAATTTTAAAAGAACCAACGAAAACTTTTAACCGAGTTAATCACCTTCGGTGTATACCAATCAAGACTGAGAATTTTCCCAACCAAGTTATCACTATTTATAGCCTACTACCCAGGATTACCACAATCAGTGGTCGCCTCACTCACGTGTGGTTTTCAGATAACAAAAATAAATGTCGGAGAGATAATTTTATTACAATTCTGATAAACAAGTGTTACCACAATGAGAGATAAGCTATCATTTATAGTAAAAATGCATAGGCGAGAGAATTTTATTCTAATTATTCGGGTATTACATATGTAAACATCTTAATTCACATTTTTGGGGTAAATTACCCGACCTAGGAATATAGGTAAAACTACATACGTCACTATCACTATCACCTGCCAAATAACGATGCATAGTATTTGGGTTATGGAAATGTATGGACCATCTATAGCAGAATTCACGCCACACTTCATGTGTAACACACTCGGTGTGAGGGATGAAATGTTTTGGAAGAGCTATTCTCCCTGTAATCCTGGCAAAACAGACGTGGCATCGGAATTTTGTGTTGAAGGAATCATCGGTAATACGATTTAAGATTTGACCCAGGGTAAAAACTTGTAATTTTTCTTCGCAATACCAATTACTCAGCGTCTTTTCTTTTCTCAGGTGTAAGAAGCAGGGGTGACACACTGTTTTCATATAATCGGAGGGTTTCAACGCCAAGTAGTGGTGACTCATCACCAAATATTCCTGTTCGATGATTTTCGGAGAAGATTTCAACCAATACTTTATCGTCAGTTGCATTTTCAAAAAATCTTTGGGGTGAATGATTGTGTGCTTACCGTTGAATACTGCAATGATGTCATCCAGAGACATTTCCGGCATCGATTTTTCTATTTCACCTTCCACCTCTTCGAGTTGTTTTTCGTGGATATATAAACGATTCATCGATTTCGCGAAAAAATATTGGAAATTTTCCAATAAATCGTTTTTTATGGTTACAGGTAAAACTCGAGGTCGATGTTCGAAAAACATCTCCAAATGCTCGACAGATCCGATATTTCGCGCAACTGTGCCCGCTGCACATTCGAATAACGTAGGTACGACAAACACCATCTCTGATAATTTTTGATTGGAAAAAAGCAAGCACATCTGATTCTAATAATGTATAATTTTCAACTATAAAATTATTTGTAATTCCCAACTGTCTCTCTCTCTAATCAGTTTGCTGCTGACCACATTAAGATTGAATTATCTCGAGCGGAAAAAGAAATTATCATCGACCATGGGAAAAAATAGATTCTTTTCGACCAAATTAGTCCAAATTAGGCGAAAATGATCGAAATTGGTCGAAATTAGTCGATATTACCTTCTTATTCTTCTTTTTTCTAGGGGGTTTGCTATCGTATGTTATTCCTCCTGAATAAATGTATTTCCTATTCCAAATATTATATTCTTTCTTCGATTCTTCCTCAACTTTTTCTTCTTCTTCTTCTTCTTCTTCTTCTTCTTCTTCTTCTTCCTCCTCCTCCACCTCCTCCTCCTCTGATTTCTCTGGTGATGAGGGGTAAGGTTTCAAATCTTCTTCATCCAATGGTTTAGAAGAATGAGGAGGAGGAGGATGAGGATTCAACAAACTTTCGATGAATGGATCATTTTCGGGTACTTCATTTGTCAATTGAGATGGTTGATGAGGTGGATCATCCATAGGAGGAGGAGGGGGAGGTGGAGTAAATTCTGTCGAAGGAGGAGTTGATGGAATTTTCCGAGGTTGGGTAGGAATACGAGAAGAAATCAATTTGACCTCACTACCTTGTACCATTTCCAAAGCTTCGATCAGTTCCTTTTTATTCATTTTATAGTACTTGCGGATATTTCCTTTTTTTGCCAAGAACCGTAACTCTCTGACTTTGTGGCCCTGAAAAGGGCTATTTTTAAAGTTGTGTTTAGCCGGTGACGGTATGTCTGTTTGGTAAGGCGAAACATAGTGTAAAGGAAATAATTTTCGGTAATGTTTCAAAAAAATGGATACGGGTTTCTTGAATAATAACCAAGGTTCGACGCGATACTTGTTCGCAGGAGCCATTGCAAATGATGAAAAAAGATTGGAAGAAAAGAGGGGTATATATAGTTTTTTTTTTTCAAAATTTACTTTTCTGCAATTCTTGTTTATAAAAACTACCATAGACCTCTTCCCCCTCCAAATCGTCTATTTTATAGGTAATAGGATCGGTATACCTAATACCTGTTATCACAAAAATTTCGCTGGACCATTTTTTATCGTATTTGTTGGAGAAAGTGTTTTTTTTGGCGGTTATTCGCACACGATCGCCAATTTTGAAAACAGGTTTCAGAGGTGTGTAATCTTTCAGCGAATACATACGTTCCAAGATTTCTTTTTCGTTTAGCTTGGTGACCGAAGCAGGTGGATAGCCCGTGGTACGATGAATATTCTTTTCGTTATATTGTCTCAAAATTCTAGGTAAAATATTTATCCATCGATGATTATCGTTCATTTCAAAGTGAATTTTCAATTTTTCGTTCATTGTTCGGTTGAAACGTTCGATTATGGACGATTTCACTTCGTTGAACGTGTGGTACATCGTGACCGAGTGTTTTTTCAATAATTTTTTGAACGTCCCATTCACAAATTCTTTACCCATGTCGACGTGTAGAAGGCGGGGTTTACGCCTTGATTTCTTCAATATTTTTTCAAATGCTCCGCTCACATCAGCGGCATTTTTTTGTTTCAAGGCCACACTCCACACGTACTTACTGAACGAGTCGATCACGTTCAAAATATAATTATACCCGTCATTTTCGCCGGAAAATGTCGACATTACCAGCAAATCTCCCGCCCAAATATCGTCGATACCCTTCGTAATGAATTTACGAGTTTTAAACTTTTTAATTACGGCTCTGTGTAATTCTCGAGCCAGCTGTTCTTTTTTAGAAGGAGGTGCCATTTTCTATCTCAGCATCGTTCCTCTCCTCTCCTCTCCTCAGTTATCTATACTTTTCACAAATTTGGAGTAAGCCCCGCGGATATGTTCTCTAGATTTGGCATTTGTCAGGATTACTTTACCCGATGTGAAAATAATCATAGTTAAATCGTCTCTGTGAAATACACCTGGGAATATTTCCGGTTCGTAATCAACAAATTTTCTTTGTTCCTCGTAGATTTTTCTAAAATTTGGATTGAAACTTAACTTTGCGCTGGCCACAAAATTTGTAAACTTGAAATTTGAAAATTGTACCGGGAAACCCAACTTTTGTACAATTCTGGCAAAACGACGGGTCGCAATTTTCGCATCGTTCTCACATTTTGCACCGGTAGTTACAATTTTACCCGATCTAAAAATCAGGGCTGTAGTTTTTGGTTTTTTCAATCTCATTACAACCGGATTAAACCGTTTGGGATTGTACTCCGTATTATAGGCGTTTGAGGCTACACGGTGAAGGTCCAAGTGGCAACCTAAATTAGCCGTAGCCATTATGTTTTCAATTTTTGGCTCCTCCATTTTTTCCAACTGATGATTTATTCAAAAAACATCGTTATTTATACCGAGAGAATAAAAACATTTTTTTAAACCTTTCTCGACCATTTTCAGTCTTTATTCACCCTTTTTCACCCTTTTTCACCCTTTTTCACCCTTTTTCACCCTTTTTAGATCATTTTTATTTACTTTTATAATCTGTCTAAGGCCGTAGCTTTACAGTACTCTTCCAGGCTGAAGTAAGATTTCGCTAAGGTAGCTATTCTACCGAAGAAACCTCTTTTTTTTTTATTGACGCATTGGAATTCGCATTTATTTTTGGAAACCAACGTCTTGGAATTTTGTACGATCATTTTATTCAAATTTTCAAAATGAAATGAGGACTCTTGCTCGTACCATTGTAAGGCCTGATCGATGTCGTCGTTGTTAATAAAGGTGTAACCTTTTCCAAAATTCACCCCCAAAGTGATGGTTTTTCCCACGAAGAAATGACCGGTTGATTTAAGCTGATTTCTGCCATTTTTTGCAATGTAAAACAGAGGATTCCGACTGTTGTACTGTTCATTAATATCCGACGCGTACGGATCTCTATCCGAACTATTTAGAGACAATTTAATTTCGTAATTATCTGCGGTATTCGAAGTTTTGTAGAATTTACCGTTCATAACGGGTATTAACCCCGAGGAGCTGGGAATGGATTTTTCAGGTAAGATATCCATATCGCATATGAAAAACGGATAAGTGTTTTGGTCTTCGCAAACCGAATCGATGTTTGCGATAAAATTATAAGTGTCCTTGAAGATGACGCTTCCGTAAGGTTTAGGCAGAACTGCCAAATGCGAAACGTTGAACATTTTCATATTATTCAGCATGGAAACGTAGGCGTTATTCCGAGTTAGGTAAACTATACCGGATTGCCAACTCATTTTCAACGGATGTTTTCCTTGAATTTCGACTTGATCGTTGAAGAGAGCGGAAGAGCTCTCTCCGTTGAACCCTTTAACCACCAATTGCTTCGGGGAAGGAACGGTGATTTCTAATTTGTACAGGTACTCCGTGATGCTCAATTTGTCCAGGAAGAGTATATCGACGCTTTTTTCAACGTCCATGTACACCTCATTTTGGGAACCAACATTGGTGAAAACCACCCAACCTCCGTGT